>JAOTAV010044460.1:0-17343 GCA_026546445.1 Cyclargus thomasi
TTATAAGCTATCGGAACTCCTCGAAAACTCGAGGTGCACCGAGCTAAATGTTGCAGAGCACTTCTAGCATCTGTAAATATAACAAATTTACTGTAATTCAAACGAGAAATATAAACAAGAGCCTCTGACAGCGCTACTAATTCTGTGAACATAATGGAGACATTACAGCCTAATTTTAATTTAATTTTAACACTAGCCTGAGGATCAAATACTGCTGCACCTAAACCTTCCCTTCCCTTAGAACCGTCAGTAAAAATATAATAAAACCCACAAAATTTTGAATTAATTACTTCATTACATTTAGACCTTAAATACGAAATATCTACATATCTTTTAGGCCTTGTTATTCCATTAATAAAACAAGCAACCCTAGTATTTAAATCAATATTCTGAACCCAAGTATCAAGACTAAACATCTCTAGTCTAGATGAGACATAAAGAGGAGTAGAACCAAACGAATTATAAATGTCAGTAAGAAGAGGTTTTCTCTTACGACTCCAATAACCTGGCCCACTACAGCTTGTAGAAAGTTGAACAATAAGTTCTCTGTTTAAATTGTCCCGAAAACTGCAACTTCGGAAATAGAATTTTCCTCCAAGGTAGTATCTACGCAAATGCATTGGTTGCAAGCAAAGCTCATTTTGCATCACGTGAACGGGTGTGCTTTTTATAAAACTTCCTATGACACGCATACACTGATTTTGAACTTTGTCAATCTTAGCCAGATGAGATTTTACGCCCGTATCATAGAGAAAACTCCCATAATCCAAACGACTACGAATAATGCTTATATACAACTTCCGTAAATGAGTAGGATGTACGCCCCAACTAGGCCCAGACAACACTTTTAGAACATTTATAAATTTAGTAGTTTTATCAGTAACTTCGTTAATATGTTTGCCCCATTTAAGCGATCTATCAATCCACATGCCCAGATATTTTATAGATTCTACAACTTGAAGTCGCTTTTCTTTAAATTGAACATTAACGTCTTGTCTATTAAAACCTTTACTAAATAAACAGAGCTTAGTTTTTCTCTCTGATATCTCCAAACCGAGATCTTCTATCAATTTAGAAAATAGCTTCAAAGCAGACTCCATATTACGACAACCTTCAGTGAGTAGTTTATATGAACCAAATAAGACAAAGTCATCGGCATACTGTGAGGTGAAAACATTATTAATCCTTTTACAAATATGCATAGTATCTACATTAAACAATACAGGCGATAAAGGATCACCTTGAGGAAGACCTACCCCAGTATTCCTCGTTAAAATTGTTGAACCTAAACATTTTAAGCTTAATTGCCTACCACTTAAAAAGCCCCATAAATAATAGCAAATTTTAGAACCCACCCCACTTTTATCTAGAGTTTTTAATAAAATCGAAATATCAACATTATTGTACGCATTTTTAATGTCTATAAAACATCCTAAAGTTACCATATTATTACTAAAACCCATTTGAATCAAAGAAATTAAACGTGTCAAACTATCTAAACATGAACGTGATTTCCTGAACCCTACTGTATTCTCCGAAAAACAATTTCTTGACTCTAAATACCACTCTAATCTATGTTTTAAAATTGTATGAAAAATTTTACATAAACAAGAAATAAGGGCAATAGGACGAACATCCTGACCTTGAGAATTTGTAATACATTGAGACTTAGGAATAGGAACTATTTTGACATTTTTCCACTGCATAGGAGAAAAACCTACTTCAAAAAATATGTTATATAAATCAATTAAAATCTTTTTGCCTATCATAGGTAGATGCTTTATCATAGAATAAGAAATATTGTCCTGACCTGGCGCCGTATCTTTAGACTTAATAGCACTATTAAGCTCCTGCATAGAAATTTTGCTATCAAGGGAATGGTTAATGGAAAAAAACTCAGGTCTCATAGGTGACACATAATCCGGTGCCAAACTGTGTAAGAGTTTACTCGCTGATTCTTTATCAACGCTTGGATACCCTGGAAGCCTATACCCCTTAAGCCACCTCATCCGGCGCCACATATCCTGCGATGATGTAGTGTTATCTATACTGCTGCAAAATTCGTGCCAGGAACGTCGTTTGGCTTTCCGAATTAACTTACGTGTCATTGCAATTTTCAATTGCAGAACTGTTAAATTATCAGGAATTGGGTTCCGTCTAAAATTTGCTAAGGCTAAGCGTCTTTCAGCAACTGCACGCGAAATGTCTACATTCCAATAGGGCTTCGGAGTAAATTTATTTAAGCGAATGGGATCCTCGCAAATTTTTATATTTGGTATGTGTAAGTCTGCAGTACTATCGATCGCACTTATAAATTGATCATATGCTTTTTGGGGCTCTCCTGCCAAAGACAATTCGGATAAAGAACGATTTAGGGTCTCAGTGTACTCTTTCCAGTTGGCTTTCCTGAAATTTCTTTTCTGAGAACTAGATGTACTCGCGGATGTTTGTGTAGTATACTTAATAACCAAATGATCACTTCCTAAGCTCTCATTACAAACATTCCAAAAGAACTGTAAAGCAATGTCATTAGAAGCAAACGTCAGGTCAGGAGAAGACTTCTGTAACCTATTGTTAACTAATTTGACTCTAGTAGACGCTCCATTATTCAGGCATATAAAATTTTTATCTAACATAGTGTCAAAAAGCTGATTTCCCCTGGAATCCGTCTTAAATGACCAACTGGAATGGTGACCGTTGAAGTCTCCGGCGATTAAAGTTTTGTACTTGCACAAACTAAAAATTGTATCCCAGTCACCAGCTGTTGTACGAACATGTGGAGGACAATATATCGAAATAACATTTTGTAAATTAGTGCAATTTAAAATTTTAACACGAAGAATCTGGATTCCAAAATTAACATTATCAACCGGAACTATTCGATATTTTATACTAGAATGAATAAACAAAGCAATACCGCCATATCCATCAAACCGGTCTTGGCGTATAACACTGTATCCTGATATTCTGAGTATATAGTCTGACTTTAACCATGTTTCGCTTAAAACAGCAATATGAACCTTTTCTTGCGAGAGTAGTGATTCAAAATCTACAAGCTTCGACCGTATACTCTGGCAATTCCATTGTAGTATATTAATCATTCGTTGATTTGACAAATCCATTTTGAATAATTGATTGGATAAACGGCCACTCAGAGAAATAGTTCACAATTATATTAATAATCCAGTCAAAAATTAGCCGTCCACATGCACTTAATTTTTCTTTAAAGTTCATCCTTTTCATAAAAACAACTTCCTTAACCCTCTGTATCAGTTCTTTGATGTCAATACTTCTAGGTTCCTGCTCCTGTCTGCTTTCTGTATGCTCTTGAGAATTATCAAGCTGCTCTATAACAATGTCCTCATTCAGGATTTCGGTGTTTTCCTCGTAATTAAGTTGCCTTCCTGCTTTCTTACTCTTATCTTTAAGAACTTTTGCTGAGCTAGAGGATGCCTTCTGAATTTCTGGCGCTGATTTAAGTACCTCTGCATACGTCGTGTTGACTTCAGGCTGCTTTGTATGTCTCTGAACCGAATCAAAAGAGACATTTTCAGTCTGTCTAAATTGTACCCTTGTGATATCTTTCTGAGGCGAAGGTGGAACGTACAAAGTGAGCGCACGTTTAAAAGAGCAATTGAACTCCGACATCAACTCCCTAATTCTCCTTTCCTTAATGTATACTGGACAGGATCTTGACAGAGCCATATGAGAACCCGAACAATTCACACAACGAAAAGACGAAGTCTCACAGTTTGGATGAGACCTCCCACATTTTGGGCAAGTTTTATTAACCTGAGCACATGTTCTGGAAGAATGACCAAACCGCCAACACGTAGAACACTGCGTGACCGGAAATATGTAAGGTTCCACTTTGACTTTCATCCCGTAGGTATAAACGTATGGAGGTAGTGTAGGGCCTTTAAAACATAATCGAATGCATTCGCTGTCTTCAAATTTACCATCATCAAAGTTACGTCTACGTAGTCTTTTGACACTTAAAATGGGTATATCACATTCTAAATCCTTTAAAACTTCTTCTTCAGTCAAATCTTTTTCGATATCCCTAATAGTTCCATAGGAAACACCAACCTCGAAAGTCTTTTGACATTTGTACTCATGTTCTATAAAGAAATTACAACTTAATAATTTTTCGGCGCTCTCTTCTGTACTAAATTTTAATAATATCTTATAAGCATTCACATATCTAATATTAACAATGTTCTCGATATTTTCATTTCTCAAAATCCGCGCCAACCCTATTTGTTTCGGCAACGGCTCCTTTCTCGATGTAATGCTAACTTCAACTAGATCTTGCGCGATTCTAGTACTATCATCCTTAGAAGAACTGCGCGCCAAAAGTTTACCTCTTCTCCCCACTTCCAACCATACATCCTCTTCATCTACACATCGTATTCTCTTTTCCGGCCTCTGACTATCAACTTCTTCAATCGTAATTTCTGCACTGCTTCCGCATAACAACGAATCCTCCATAATATTCTCCGTCAACTCTTCTACAGGGTTAGATACAACACAAATCGGCTCATCGTCGGAAGGCGAATCGAGTAAACAGCTATCCATAGCCTGTAGGCATGCGCTTCATTGCAATTTCTAGAAACGATACCTCGCTGCGCGATAACAACACGTAAACAACTCGAATATCGAAAGCAAACGTGCTACACCGTCAGGCGCGCGTTAGCCACTGAGGTTATACCTGTACGCGTCTTCTTGGCGATAGCGTTATGTAGACGAGTGCTAACGAAATCTGTTTCAAAATAATAAAAATGTCATAAAAATACATTTGGGGGTTTGGGGGATCTTACGCCGTTTGTCCACCGAAACCGTCAACCGAAAACAAGATTATTTCGGCCCTATAAATGCAACTTTATGATCTAAGTTATAAGTTTCATTTTATAGCGACATTGCTCTATCGTCAGTGTCGTCACCGTCATTAAAGGCGTAGAGGAAAATGAAACCTGAAGTCTATGTCATAAAGTTGCATTTTATCCTGCCTCAATATTTTCGTTCCCGGATGACGGTGTTACTAGACAATCGACCTTAATCCCCTTCAGTGTTGAGACATGAAAGTCTTAATAATGGGGCCGTTTTTACCCTTAAACTACGAAACCCTAAAACTTAACATTTAAACATAACTCAGACCATAGACACAAGGAAGGTGGCTAAAGCTAGAACGTTCGAATTATTGAAAATTCTCCCACACACAGCTGAAGTAACACAAATCATGTCTGTGAATCTAATATATGTGATATCGAGTAAGCCGTAAATTTGTGATCGCCGATTGTGTGGCGAATGGCAAAAATAAAATTTATCTCTGTCGAGCTAGCTTTATGACGCGATTCCTCGCGCAAATCGACGTGGTACATATGGAAATGACTCTATGTCGACTGTAAAATGTTATCATACAAATGTATAAAAACCTAAATACAATATTCTTAGTTAGGTTTTCAAAGAATTTAAATTTGCCGCGGGAGAGCCATGGACCGGCTCGTCTGGAGTGATATAACCACGGCCTTACAGAAAACTGGTGTGAAACGGCGTTGTTGTGTGTTCTTCCTTAATCCTCTTTCTCAATTCGGATGTTACGTATGTCCATGGACGACGGCTGTTGCTTTCCATCAGGTAGCCCGTAATTTACAAGGTTTGTTGCAATTTTATAGGAAAAAAATTTGTATTTACTCGAAAGTTGTAATATGTTAGTTATCCGCTTCGTCCACTTTTGTCTTCATATATATCAATACTAATCTCAATATATATTATAATTCTTGTGTGCGTGTGTTTGTCACTAAGCTCCTTCCGAACCACTGGCCCGGCTGGGATGATTTTTTTTTTATTTTTTAAAGGATTTTGAGAATGTTAAATTCACAAATCAAAACATTAGACAATGTCTGTCGGGTCCGCTAGTATTATTATAAATTTGAAAATGTGTTCTATTGTCCTTTACATCCAGTCTAAGCAATTAACTTGATTTTTGGCATGGACTTAGTTCGGCCATTTGTCCACCAACACTGTTAACTGAGAACGAAATATTTTCGGACTGATAAAATGCAACTTTATGATTTAGCCTGTAAGTTTCATTTTCTAGCGACATTGCTCTATCGCCGTCTTCACGGCGTGGAGGAAAAAAAAGCCTGTCGTCTATGTCATACAGTGGCATTGTATCGGACCGAAATATAGTTTTTGGACGGTGGTGGTGGACAAACTGCCTTAACTGGTGGTGCGGTGTGCGTCAAATCAATAATAAAAACTACAAACAAATCCGTCACCCCAAAAAACTTTACACCATCAGCTGATTAAACTATACATACAAAGATTTCTAAATATACTCAGAGTGGACATGAGTGTCGCAGGGTTAATTGGACGACGACACGTCGCGTCGGTTACGTCGGCTACGTCGGGCACGTCGGCTACGTCGGGTGGCGTTGGGAAGTTAAATTAATATCAGGTGGGAGCGCTGGCCGTCGTCTCGCAAACTTGAATATTTTATGCTTGGCAACTTGGAAATATTTTAATAAGCTGCCTCCCTGATTAGTTTCAACATGAGTATGGATAGTACGTTACCGTTACGACACTAATATTAAAATGCGAAAGTCTGTCTGTCTGTCTGTTATTGCTAGCCTGTTTGATTTTGCCGAAAGTTGGTATAGAGATAATTTTAGTCTCGGGATAGGACATAGGATACATTTTATCCTAAAAAAATATACGGTCCATTGTCGATATGCAAGTCAATGTTTTACTATTCATACCTACATGAAATGACAGAACTATTTATTTAGATACCAAAGAACTCCAAAACCATGTAGGGGGGCGACAGGAACTCATTTCATTTATTAGTTTTTTTTCAATTTTGGGGGGCCAACTTCTCTCGCCCAAATAATTTTTACTATGAATAATGTTATATAAGTAATCGAAACATTAATCAAAAATGATGTTACCAACAGCTAACAAACTGTCTATGTCGGCTACCAGTGTGATTTATATTTAATTGTTCTCACAACGAAACAAATTGCAAATAAATTGGCAGCAGTAAACAAGGGAGGAGTAAAAATTGAGTGAAATATGAGACGTTGTTCCGAACTCTACCGGGAGCGGCGGAGCAGAGCTTGGACAAGATAGATATCACAAGACATGAAACAGATTATAAAATAATTTCACTTTTTGCCCAAAGAGTATTAGCATTCTTTTATATTTAGGGGACAAGCGAGCAAACAGAACAGGACAGAACCGGTGGTAGGCACCGTAGTCTGACGTTCAGAAAGTGTACATTAAATACTAATTTGTAATAAAAAGATTTTGATTTGATTAGATACCGGTGGCCCAACTTCCCTAATCTCCCTATCCCTATTCACATTTCCTATTTCCTCATAAAGACCAGCAACGCACTTGCGACTCTTCAGATATCACGAGTGTCCATGGGCGACGTCAGTTGCTTTCCATCAGGTAACCCGTCTGCTCGCTTGCCACCTATATATCATTAAAAAAAACTCTCTAGGCACACGGCAAGGATATTCATAGAACTCAACTCATTCATAGAACCTTGTAGAAGTGGTCAAAGCCGTTTAATTTTTTTTAATTATCTACTTATTTTGAAGTCGGCATCCTCCTTGTCTATTCTGCCTTTACTCTATAGCAGAAACTTGGTATCAGTTTTGTCGGAGATGGGTGCTATCCGATGGACCTTGTGCTTGCGTTGTTAATTGTTCTTTAACATTTGACACTGATAATTTTGTTCGGAAGAGATATTGTCTAAAGTTAAAAAGTCGTGTTGTTAATTCCTTAATTTTTCTTATAAACATTAACGGCTTTGACACAAACATTACACAATTATTTAATTCAATGACTACTGTATACTTACTCTATTTGTATTATTTTGTTCATCAATATTTTCAGTAGTTTCTGCGATTCGGAAGAGAACGATTGAATTCAAAATCGGAATTCCACATTAGGAAGCCTTACAGAAAACATACGTTAGTAGCTAGCCACCGCCACCGTCAACTATGAACGAGAATGTTTCAGCACGATACAAATCTAATGTTCCCCTACGCCACTAATTATAACGAGGACATGAGTGTTATACCAAAGTCGATAAAAAGTCAAACGTATAAGCCTAGGTCACGAGGAGGTATTTTTTTAGTCCAAAATAATCTCATTAAAGGCCGACAGTGGACAAAGAACCTAAAAATTTATGGAACACTGCTCCATACTGCAGAGTTATGGTTGACTTCAGGCGGTCGTGACTAAAGCTGATCTGTCGTGTCGCTGTCAAACGTCGCAGCCATCAAACTGGACTATAAAACGTCTAGACGACAGATTGTTTTCGCCGTTAATGGTTTATAGCAGTTTACTTATTCATTGTACTGGCCAGATAGCTCTTGAGGTTATAGACGAAAACAGAGTTCAAACGACTCTATGTGACCGTGACGGGTAGTGTAGCTTAAGTGTTTATACAAACAGACTATGCTAAAGCTCGGCTGAAACCGAAGCTCGGCATAATTACGCCCGAAATGTCATTTAAATGACAGATGAAATACCATGTCAATTACGTCGCGTTACGCTGTTTGTCCACCAACACCGTCAACCGAGAACGAGATTATTTCGGCACGATAAAATGCAACTTTATGATCTAGGCTATAAATCATTTCTAGCGACATTGCTCTATCGTCTGTGTCGCCGTCGTTAAAGGCGTAGAGGAAAATGAAACCTGCAGTCTATGTAATAATGTTGCATTCACATTCTCGGTTGAAGGTGTTGGTAGACAAACGGCCTTGTACTGTACAACCGAACTTCAGTCGGACGTAATTTCGTCAGCGTTTCGGCGGCCATATTTTGTGAAACAACTCAATGTGAAGTTCACCCACGTGAGCTCGGCCACGTATCTTCTATTATATTTTAAATCACTATCATTATAGTTCAACTGAATGATTTAAGATCAACTAAGGGTGAGTTGCACCAGGGGCGCAGTTATAGTAACAGTTATGGTTTACTTAGGCAATAACCATAACGACGACAACTCACAACAGAACTTTATTTAAAACATTAATTGCATCTTGATTTTATAGTTAACAGTTAACGCTGACAAAATTATAATAAACCACATTTTTCTTCAATGAAGACCACACGGAAAAAAAAAAAGGAATGTCAAAAAATTACAACTAAGAGAGAAACAGGTTTATATAGTTTAACAGTCTATATACAGCCAGGGATATACAAATATACTCGTATATTGAACAGTTGAATGAGACGATTCACCAAATTCTGATTTTTATATTAGAATGATACACTAAAATGCTAACAGATGGCGTATAAAGTTAGTTTCACAATAAAAGTGACATTTGTTTTTCCTGTGTGGTCTACAAATATAGTTTGAAGTATTTGAATGAAAAATTATAAAAATACTGTAGTGTGTTGTTATTTTGACATTCCTTCCGGTTCCGGTCAGCGTCAAATGTGGTGACATTTTTCATGCCTTCTTTGCAGATATTATTTGACATATTTCAAGTCAACATTAACGATAACCGTCCGAAACTGGCTGGTTACGGTTATAGTTCAATATGGCGTCGTTTTAACTTTTAACCGTCTCGGGAGCTATCATTGTTAAATATGGCGTTGTTCTTTTTCTTGATGAAGTTCTTGATTGGTTAATTATCTGACGCTTAGCTAGAGATTGGACGGTTGGTTTAACATTTTGTTATACTTAAAGTGAGTTGGTGCAACTCATCCTAAGGCATTATAAGCTATATATCAATACAGATACATCAAGGGCCTGTTTTACCGCTTACTGTTGAAGTTTCTGTTAGGCTATTTACAACTCTTTTGACAGCTTTTCCATACAAAATCTGTCAAATAAAGTTGTATCTATCAAATAAATAGACTATCTGTAAGCGGTGAAACAGGCCCTAAGTATCCTTAAGCCTGATTTAAAGGAACCAAATTAATATTATACAATGCATAATAAAGTAGGGCTACAGTACAAGCGATACAATAACTACGCCCACACTTCATAAACCCATAAGGTAGTATTCTGCTCGTCGGGAAACGCGTGCGATCAGTCGCCTGCCGCGGGTGGCATAAAGCTCACCAATGTTCACAGCCACGTGGCGAAATTCAAATGAAATGTCACATTAAAAACTGTTTTATTTTTCTACTGACACCAGTCTAGCAGTCAATGCCGCCACTGCTTTTTAACAGCGTAGAGCAAAAAAAATCTAATTTCAAGTGGAGGTCATAGCGGCATTTTATTAAAATTTCTGTCGGTCGCGTCGCGTATCGCGAGGTTTGGAACGCCACCTTTTAAGGTCGGCGCGCGGCGCTGAGACGCGTATTCATAGTTAATACAGGAGCACCAGGGTTTGCTAACCTTTTATGTGGAATACCAACTTTCAAAGAACTCCTGAAGGCAAATACACGTTTAATAAATATAACTTGTGTTATTCGCAAAAGAACTGACCTAATAAATCCTGCCTATTTTTAACATTGTGCAAATTTACATTAGATTGTGTATTTAATATAAGTACTAGCTAATACCCGCGACTGCGTCAGCGTGAAAGTCAAGAAAATTTCCCGTTTTTACAAGATTTTTTTTGAAGATTTGACAAAAAAGGGCCAGCGTGATGTTTTATAGCCTATAGCTTTCCTCGGTAAATGGATTAACCAACACAAAAAAAATTCAAATCCGGCCAGAACCAAGTAGTTCCTGAGACTAACGCGTTCAAACAAACAAACTCTACAGATTTATATTATTAGTATCGATATAAAAAACTCTATTTTGGTACAATGTGAGAACTCTTTACGCCCACGCCGGTTAATGTAGACATTCTAAAAACATTTGCATCAAATTTACTCATAAATACATGATTTTTTATTTAGGATTCCGTACTCGATATCTTTTTGTCTGTCTGTCTCCTGGCTGTATCTCAAGAACGTTAATAGCTAGAGACTTGTTCACAGATATGTATTTCTATTGCCGCTATAACAACAAATGCTAAAAACAAAAAAAAAAAGTTCTTAAGAGCGGCTCTCGTACCACAAACGTGTTTTTACAAGCTTCTTTTTTTGGTACTAGATGGCGCTGCAGTGCATCTACATCGCGCTATCTCTTGTACGGAATTGTAAAGCTAAAGTTGTTTGAATTTTGAAGCTAAATCTCTGAAATTTTTGTTCTTTACTGGTACGGAAACCTTCGTGCGCGAGTCCAACTCGCAATTTTTTATTTTTAATAGTCAACGAGAATTTAAAAACTCCTACGTCTATTCAATCGTTCATTCCTTTGCACTCCGACTGGTTGAGAACTTCTGCTCTACAGATTACAATGAACGAAATAATATAAGTTATTTGTACAGCTCTGCATATTCAATTTTGCTTAATATGATAAGTAATCATAATCACCGGCTGTCCAACTTCTGTGCACATTATGACGAGGCGCAGAGGGTCACTCGCGCTTTTTTAAGGGGCTTTGACCCACCACACATTCCCACCACTGCATCTCTTGTGTCGCCAGGATCGGCAGCGGTATTCAATCTCAGAGAGCCCGAGGGGCTAAAGCAACGAAATTAATGAGAAGAAGATAGGAGTAGGATATACCTCTTTGCAGTAGGAGAGCCATGTTTCGGCACGAATGGGCCGTCTCGACCAAAGAGATAACACGGCCTTACAGAAAATTGACCTGAAACGGCGTTGCGCTGTGTTTCGTCTAGTCAGTGAGTTACCGGAGAGGCCCAACTTCTGCACACCTCATTCCTTTTCTCTGTTCCCGTAGCCTATTCTTTCAAGGCCGACAACGCATTCGTAACGCCTCTGCTGTTATAAGTAATCATGGGTGACGTTCGTCGCTTTCCATTTGGTGAACCATCTGCTCGCTTGCCCTCTAATTTTCATAAAAAATAGTTTTTTCCCTTCCTTACGTTTTTTCATACGTGAGAGAACGAAGGCATAACGCAGGGAAGGATCTTTGAATCCTAGCTTGTGGGATTCATATTAGTCACAAATAATATTCTTGATTTTTTTGAAACATTATGTTTTTCAAGGTAAAAAGTAGCCTGTGTTCCTTTTCGTCCTATCAACTACTTAGTTGGTAGGACGAAGAATTGTTTGTTGGTAGGAAGAAGACGAGATTGTTTGCTTAGTCAAAGCGTGATACAAAATACAAACAAACACATTTTTCCATTTATAGCACTAGTATAAGAATATTTAAGAAACATTTTACAGTAGATTTTAAAATAATGTAAAGTCGAGGTAGCCCATTCATGCTGAAGCATTGCTATGTTCCTTGTAATTTAATTCTTACAAAAGCCTAAAGATTTCACATACAATATCACTAACCTAAATGCTTAAGAGCTACCTGAGCTTTGTTCAATTGTTATGCAGATAGGCTATACTATATAGGCTACTCTATCTAGAGCCCATTAGCAAGTGAGCATATCACATGTATTGTGCTCTAAATCCATTGACTTATAATTTACCAGCGTACGGATGAGTCTTGTAGGAGCATGAGATGTTTTCGAAATATGTCTTATGCAAAGCGTTTATCACTCAAGCAGAGAAACAGATTCGGTCCGTCGTCTGCCTGTCAATTAACATCTTTAATAGTACATAAAACCACATGGCATAGTAACCGATTGTAGAAGCAAGGGTAGTCACTTTGCTCAGAGAAAACAGACTCCACATTTGGTATAAAAACTTTTCTTCTAATGACTGTTGTCTGTAGAACTAGGACTAATTTTTTAATGTATTTTTATGGCGAACGTGCATCTACAAAAATGAATAAGAACGTGGCGAAGGAAGCTCATTTTTTATAATTAGATATCTTACGAAAAGTCATGGAATCTCGTACACTAGTCCGCGCCGAATCGTCTTGATTTGTACGAATCGTTCGCTGTCAAATTAAAAAACTATAGAATCGTTCAGTCCCAACAGATATTAATTTCAACAAGTATTAATAATAATAATGAGTTATGTAATAAGTAATAAATTCGACCTGACAAATATCTCTGTACAGACTTGTACTTATTTTGGAAACGTTTGCGTATTGTACTCTAAATCAGGATGTCGAGGCTAATTCAATCTACAATCTCAATACAATATTGCTTTGGCGTAGACTCGTCACCGACCAAAATTGAACTCTAAAACGATCGCACAGAGTCGAGATTTCTACGGGCAACCTTGTAAGGTTCAAATACAAGGACTGAATCTAAACGCAGAATCGCTTATGAAAATTCTCCAATTGGGAAAAACATTTTAACTGTTTATTAAATAGTTTATTTACATTTCGACAAAATTATTATTTACTAATGGGCCCGGCAATTATCCTGCCGGTCTTGGTTCGTTCATCTAAAGCTAGCCTAGTCTCTACTAGGGTACTCTAGTCTCCTTGAACACACACAAAATATTCACCAAAAACGTACCAGTTGTTGGATAGAAGTTCAGTAACAAAACATACGCACACCAGAATTATATATATGGAAAAAGATTTTACACAAAATATTTAATCCGCACAAATATTATGAAGTGTATGTCAGTTATTATTCCTGCATTAGCCGCTAAGCCGATTTTGATAAAGTTTGATTTTCAGGGTCCCGGGAAAGAAAGACATTTTGGATAGCATTTTTCATAAAAACGTACGGTTCCCGCGGGACTATATTGCTATAGTTTGAAAAATATTGCACGTACTAGCTCCGACTGCTGCTAATATACCAAGGCAACATACTGGCCGAGGAGGTAATAAAAGCTCCACCTAAATCATATCGTATTCCGTCTCGATCTGAGCTGCTCAAATATTAACGCGCTATCAAAAGGGCAAACGCGTGAATTAGTAAGGGATGGATATCGAATTTGCTTACGCGACGGAGCCTCTAAAAGTTTTTTCAGTTACTAAGTGACCATTTTTATTTCTGAACGAGTTGTTGCCCGCGACTACGTGGACGTGAAGATTTATAAATTAACCCATTTTTACAACCGTGATTACCGCTCGGCTCCTATTGGTCGTAGCGTGATATTATATAGCCTATAGCCTTCCTCGATAAATGGACTAGCAAACACGAAAATAATTTTTGAATTCCGGCAAGTACTTTCTGAGGTTAGCACGTTCAAACAAACAAAAAACTCTTCAGCTTTATATTATTAGTATAGAGTAAACAGCTGTCTTTTTTTCGGTTATTTCGGTAATGGTGACATATTTCAACATTAATCTGCATTTTTATGTTTTAAATTGTAATTAAAAATGGAATATCGATTAATTATAAGCCCTGGTAAAAATAAATTTAACATATCAAATTGGGAAGCTCATTTATTTATTCAAATCGGGACAATTCTGTGTCAACAATTACCCTACACTTTATATCAAAAAAAAAAAATCATTTATTTCTTAGTAAATTTGAATCAATTTTTTTCAGAATGTCAAAATTAGTGATTGCAACCCCGCACCGCGAGATCCCGCAGCTCCGTGAACAATAACCACAATCCCGCGACCCACAAGTCCAACAACGCCACTATTTATCAGTCACTAGGTTCACTATAATAAAAGCATCTCATACACACTACTTAAAAAATTCAAAGCTTCAGATTCAATGCAATGTGTATGAGCCCATATAGTAAACTCAATATACAACAAACTACAGCGTTCCCAGACCCATCAGCCACGAGACCGCGACCACCACACACGGAACCACCGGACTGCAATCCCTAGCTTACATGTTGCCTATCCATATTCCAGTAGCCAATGCCTTCAACAAACTAAAAGTATCCAAAAAACAAAGACCGACTGCAGGAACCGCTGCAATTTAAACAATGCAACATTCGAATTTGGCGCCAAAATCCGCCATTTCGTCATTTTTATATTTTAATCCAGATATATTAAGAGTCACTCTCACAGTAAATACATATCTAACGACACCTCTCAAGACAAAATCTATCAAATCCTTTTGGCTGCAAGCGACGGCAGACGCTTTCCATCAAGTGACCTGTTCGCTCGCTTGGCCCCTAAAGGAACTTGAAAAGTGCGTACTAGGAGAACATGAATGTTTTGGAGTTTCGTTTGCAGTCATCATCAGGTGATGACCTGACGATTTATATAAATTTGTAAAATGTTTTTGTTATAAATTTGTAAAATGGATGTGAATATAGTGGAAATAGTGCGTGAAATAGTGTGTTTCGTTAGGGTTGAACATGAATTTCCACCATGAAAGAACAGTAGAACCAATTACATATACTGATAAGAATTAAAAAATTAATTCTCGAAAATGCTTCGAGCATATTCGGAGTCGGTGTACCGGATGTCCGGTCGTCCCTCACACTATCACGACCGCTCCCGGTTCCGGTCCGGTGATACGTTTTATCTCAGTTTTTCTAATTTACTGAGAGAGTAAAATAATTTTTGCTCCTCGCATAAAAGTTAATTAAAAATGCAGTATACCTGCATATCAACGTTCTTTTAGTGCCTGTACACACGATCCATTTCTGCATCCAGCATAGGAAACGTGATGTTTGACATGTTGGATGCTACTATACTCACGGTCCAGCAAGCATCCATCGATTCAATGAGCAATAATTTCTCAGAGACGATGTTTCGTTATACAAATATGTCACGCCCGAGACTTCGTCTAGATATATCTTTGGGAAATTAATTAGTTAATTTTTTTTATGGTAAAATGTTGAATTTGAAGCAAATTTTAAAATGGTACGAAATGTGCTCTATGATCTATATTTAAAAGGACGTAGCATAAGAAGGCCCTAGACTGCAAGTAAAATGACAACTTGATTGAATTAATAGATAATCAACTCTTGGTGATAGTTATCAACTTCTTCGAGAAATAGCCGTGGGATATATTACGGATTATTAGTATGAACATTGCACTGAGATTATGCACTAAGACACGCAGACAGCAGTACCCCTTCCGCGCGCACCCCCGATGCTTGTTAGAAAAAGGTCATTCAACATTCTTTACTCGATCCTCGCACTAGACAGTGTCCCATATGTACTATTTTACTTAAAATTTAACACTTACACTAAATATCCGCACTTAACCTCTTATTCATAAAAATATTTAAACATTGTTTAACTAATCAATATTCGCTGTCCCTTTCTGTCGTGTAATGTTTTCAATATTCCAGAAAAGGACTGCGAATCTTGAATAGTTAAACACTGTTTAAATATTTTTAAGAATAAGGGGGTTAGTACTAAGTTTTAATTAAAATGTAAGCCGGCCCCTAAAGAATGTTAGTTAATTTACTGTTCAAAGTCTCGAATCTTTATAATATTTTATAATCTTTGATGCTTACACACACATATGTAGATAACGTTTTTGAAGGTTGGACAAGAAGCTGGACCGTGAGTACAGAGATTTAGGCATTCGCTCAAGATTGGCGGTATGGTTCATTAACTCTTTATCAAATTTCTATACAAATCGAGATTCGGTGTTTATCACAAAGTGACAATACAACAATTTGTTACATTCGACTTTTGTATGGAAATGACAAATTTTTTGACGGTTAAAATGTGATATAATATGTAGTTTATGATGTTGAAGCGTAAAGTATAATTATTATGTGCAAAGTACGTCTTGATATAAACAATCACACGCAGAATTTATAGATTATTAGTCATGGATAAAACTAGCTCTTGCCCACAGATACGCTCGCGTATTCGGAGACCTCGTATACCATTATACCTGTAAGCCTTCTATGAGAACTTTTCAACCGAATCAAGCGAGCGAAGCCACACACAAACACTAGAGTATTATAAATTATATTTTTAGATGGTGCGTTCGTGTCGAAAATTGCAATTAGTGTATTAGGATAAAAGCACCAACACACAAGCATAATAAACCGCTAAAACACCTCCTTTTAGCTTTGCCGTTCTCACTCTCCTAGTAACCTAAAAGATTTTAGCTCTTCGAAGTAAAAATCTCTAAACAGAGCCTTTAGCTTCAACCGAGCGTGTTTCTAGAAATTTCTTGTGCTGAGCGACTTCACGAGTCGCGTTTTATTACCCGACCCCCCCTCTCCCCTCCCCCTTCCCCGCCTCGCCCGGTTAGCCTTATTCAGTTTTACGTAGCTGTAAAGTTTGAGAGAGGCTTTATGTGTTTGAGCAGTGTACCATCTAAAATTAGAGTAAATTACGAGCGAATTACGAGTATTAAGATTGTTTATACCGTCATGACGTTGACTGTAAACTAATCTTGATGGTATCAGATTACCGACGTTTTAAGTGGTACAAATAAACCTTAACAGCCACTTTCATAACGTTATAATAATTGTAATTATAGGGTTTTCAGAGAAGTAGTTTTGAATAGCTAAAATTGTAGACTTAGAGTCAGTGAAAATTACAAATTTTGG
>JAOTAV010044471.1:0-17343 GCA_026546445.1 Cyclargus thomasi
TCGAGACTACGGCGCCTACCACCGGTTCGGGAACTAACCCGGCGAGAAGAACCGGCGTAAGAAACTCGCACGGGCCACCTATTATCAAAATGATGGAAAATAATATGTAAAATATCATTAATCGTATTTCAAATAAGTACCTAATTGGCGAAGCTAGCCTGTAGCCAATATTTTATTCCGTTTTACGTGAATCCATCCTTACTTAATATTATAAATGTGAAAGTGTTTATTTGTTTGTTCTTTCTTCGCGCCCTAACGAAGCAACCAATCGACTTTTTTTGCATAGCGCCTAGTTGAAAGGGTGGGGAGTAACACAGGCTACTTATAATTTTGAAAAAACATCATTTTTTAAAAAATAGAGTTTTTACCAATATTCTTATTCCACTAAGCGAGAAAAAAGCTAGTAATATTATAAATGTAAAAGTGTGTCTGTCTGTCTGTTACTTATTCACGCTCATACCCGTGAACCAATTTTGCAGAGATGAAGAAACTTTAAGTCCCGGAGAAGGACTGATACTTTTCATCCACAAAAAAAAAACTATTTTTGGCAAAACGAGTAGCAGGCGTCATCTAGTTTAAAATATTGCGTTCAAAGTTAAAGTTTTCCTGTTTCTATTTTAAGGAATTTGTATTTTTATCTATTTTATGTAATATTTTTTGTTCGAATACGGAACCCTAAGAATACAAGGACGGCGAGTTAACTGTCCACTTAGCGGAATGACCCATTACGGCGTTTACGTAGTTTCAGCACATTCGCAGATAAAACAACAATTATATCGCTTTTATTGCCGTAGTTAGTAGCATTTTGAGCGACTGCATATTAAGAGTGTATCTATCCGAAGATAAGGCGCATATAAGTCGGAGTTTATTACTAAGAGCACTATCGATAAGAATTTTGAGGTGCTATTTTATTAATTCAGCGAAAATTGATGTCCATTCTTCGATACTATATTTTTTTTGTTTGTTTCTTTCTTTTTTTTTATTTTATAAGTATTTTTATGTTTGTTACAACATTTTAATATTGTAACAAACATAAAGGTTACAATAAAAAATAATTTCGTATTACGTTTTGTGTTTGAGAAACTTCATCAACTTGAGTTTTTATATAGGTAACGTTTTAATTTGTATGTATCACTCCTTATTATGTACAATAACGCTGTTTCACATCTGTTATTAGTAAGTAGGGCAGTATGTGATATTTTATTTTAAATTATTTATGTATAAATGTATGTATCTATAAACTGTTGATATGCCAAAAAATAAATGCGACCTTAATCAATAAAAACAGCTTCTCAATATTTTGATCGTCTTCTTAGTATTAATCGTTGATTATTTAAACGGGCCTAAGTATACACAGGGTGTGACAAAACATAGTGTAGTTATGTGGAAATACAAATAAGATGCTTTGTAAAAAATAAATCACACGAAAAAAAAAAACTTCCAAACAGAAAAATATTCTTTCCGATTTGAAAAAGTGTTTTTTTTTTACCTAAAGGCACCAGTAGAAAACTGTTAATTTTTTTTTACCCTTCTACCGATTTTGTACTGTTTGAGTTACGTTTTCTATAAATATAATAAAACTGTAAAAATGGAGTGTCTGTACATTTAATATTTTTACAAAATAATCAATGTGGGGGTACTAAGGAACAGTAATCTATATATATAAAAGAAAGTCGTGTTAGTTACACCACTTATAACTCAAGAACGGCAGAACAGATTTAGCAGAAAATTGGTAGGGAGGTAGCTTAGAGCCAGGAGACGGATATAGGATACTTTTTATCCCGTTCGACAGCGTTCGATTTTCCAATAAAAAAAAAAAACACAATCTGCTTATTTATTGCCATTAAGGCGAAACAAAGTTCGCCGGGTCAGCTAGTATTATAATAACAGTAAAATTGAAGTGTCTGTACAATTAATATTTTTACAAACTAATCAATGTGTGGGGGCTTAGGAACAGTAATAGAACACAAATCGACAAAAAAAGTTGTCCGTTTCTACGCGATATTCTCCGGAACTACTGTGTTCAGTAAATCTGTTGATTTTAATGATTTTTTATATTTAATACCTATTAAGTCTAGGCAACACATAGGATACTTTTTATCGCCGGAAAATTTACGGTTCCCGTGATACACAAATTTTTGCGCAACGAAATTGCCAAATAGTCATTGATAAAAGTTTTTTTATAAACGAAAACAGCATCTCAAGTTTATGATCATGCTCTTAGTATTGAGTGCTGACTACTAATACCAACTTCTATGACATGAGAGACTTCTAGAGCGTTCGTGGCCTAGTGGGGTAAGACCTTTGGTTCGCACTCGAGAGGGTGCAGGTTCGAGCCGCGGTGAAGGCGCGTACCAATGAGACGTTTTCCGATCTCGAGTACATAATACGGATGCTCATTGCCGTGGGAGATCCATGCTTCGGCATAAATTAGCCGGCTCGACCGGAGTGATACCATGGCCTTGTGCTGTGCTGTGTACCGTTCAGTGAATGAGTTTACCGGTGGCCTGACTTCCCTTATTACTATCCCATTCCCAATTCCCTCATAAAAAGGCCGGCAACGCATTTGCGGCTCTTCGGATGTCGCAAGTGTCTATGGGCGACGGCAGTTGTGTTCCATCCCGTCTGCTCGCTTGCCCCTAAATATCATTTAAACTACACATATCTGTATATTGCCGCTAATTCAATAAACACAAAAAAAAACCTTAACAAAATTTTAAATTCGAAACTGTCTGTCCGTTACCTCTTCACGTCCAAACCGCTGAACGGATTTTGCTGAAATTCGGAATGGAGATACTTTAAATCCCGAGGAAGGACATACGATACTTTTGGTCTCGGAAAAGTGTAGGGTTCCCACGCTATAACGAATTTTGGCGCAACGGAGATGCGGTCATCATCCAGTGTGTTTCTATTGCTGCAAATTCAACAACCCTAAAAAACGAATAAGATTGATATAATATGTAATATGGGGGAAATTGAAAGAGAGCCAGTTGACGGACCTACGTCATTTGGTAGGAATATGTCAATCCGTGGCGTGATCTGTCGTCTGAGTTTGACATTACCCGACCAAATAAATTAGATCCACGATCTGTATCTGTTTCAACTTCTCTGATTGTACATTGCCTAAAGTGTCTGTAAGTTACCCCGCTATTCATAAAATATTTAAGCAATGCTTAACTAATAAAGATTCGCTGTTCCTTTCTGTCGCTGCTTGCTTGCTTGCTATGCTTTCAATATTTAAGAAAGGGACAGCGAATCTTGATAAGATAAACATTGCTTAAATATTTTTGTTAATAGAGGGGTTAGTCACGTGAGTCACAAAAAATAAAAGATTTTATCAACCGACTTCAAAAAAAGAAGGAGGTTTCTCAATTCGACCGTATATATGTCCTTTTTTCAAGCTTCATTTTAGATGAACGGAACTGAAGAAAAGCTTACGAATAAAGTTTAACTTTAAGCTTGACAAAATGAGTAAAAGCTGTTAAGCACAAAATCCGTTTTAAAAACTAATTAAAGTTTGGAAGTATGTGATATATAACGAATATTAAACGAGTGAAAAACATTAAGTTTTTCACTGCTGTAATATTTAGAAGTAGAGCCATGATAATATTCATTTACATTAATGCAAAAGTTTGCCCGCTTGTCTCTTATAACTTAATCACGAACAAACTCATAAAAAAATAATATGAGTACTTAATAGGCTTTAAAATAATTAAATTAAAAAAGGTAATATTTACATAAGTAGATGCACTTAAAAACGTATATTGAAATTCCTTTTAATGTCATAAAATTGAGATTTTGACACATCATAAATAGGTATTCTTAAGTTTCATTAAACACATACAAAAAGGTTAGTTAAAACCGTCCATTCCTTCGGGAGAAGTTCAGTGACAAACACACCTACACAAAAATTTTATTTGTATATGTATAAATTACTGATATAACCAGGTTATTAAAACGTTGCTTTTATGTTAAAAAAACAAACATCTACCCACGTCTTCATAAATTCTTTTCGGAAAGGTCACAGGTAAGTTTAGGTTTTATTTGGCCCCAGGGATACGTTTTCTAGTCCCTTAATTCCAGTTCCACGTTTAAAACTGATGATAGTTGGAAATCAAATATCTACTATACCCTTTCTAAGCAAAAACCTAATAATACCAATGTAAATCTGTAGGATTTTCTATTACCTCTAGGGCTGGCAAAACAACGTTTCATAGAATCTTACAGTCGCACGACGAATATTGGTCACATAATTATTGTGAATTGCTATTAAGTTAAAAAGATGACATCTTTTTAACTTAATTAAGTTCTCTATAAATCATTCCCTACACCTTATTCCCTATCCTTATTCCCGAATAAAGACGATTGTAAAGAAAATAAAAAGAATTGTAAATAAAATAATAACAACAAATAATGAAATTGTGAATTGAAAAATCGAAAACATAAAAATGTAAGACTAATAAAAAAATGACAGACAATATGTCAACTTGGAAAATAAAATGTAGGAAGCTCCTAAAACCGATGTAACAAGACCATAAAAAACATATATGTTGAAACGAAACATGTAACAATTGTCTCTTCCCATCGGAAGGGGGAACCAAGAGATCCCTTATGAGGAACCGCAAAAAAACCTATACTTTTATCAAGAAGGCCAGCATTTGAAACGATTCTACTGTTACAAGTGTCCTTAGGCGACAGCAGTCGCTTTCCCATCAGCTGGCTTGTGTCCTAATTCTCATAAAAAAAACTTTACATATATTTTGCTGTTAAGTGACAGCCCTAGGACTCGATCCGAGATTTTCCACATAGTATTATAGTGGCGTAGTTTTGTTCGCGAAACATTGAAATTGAATCCAATGTTCTTTCTGTGATAAGGATGGGAACATAACTCGTAGATCAACGTCTTTATGGCTCTTCATAATCGGCTATTACAAATA
The DNA here is from genome assembly GCA_026546445.1 of Cyclargus thomasi. Lineage (NCBI taxonomy): Eukaryota > Metazoa > Arthropoda > Insecta > Lepidoptera > Lycaenidae > Cyclargus > Cyclargus thomasi. Next base: position 4,938 of record JAOTAV010044471.1, read on the forward strand.
GCCGGGGAGCTGAGAGTGGTGTTCTTGTAGTAACTCGATCGTCGTTTAGACCTATTACGTTTTGTAGATTAGGTAAAACTTTAAAGAAAATAATAAGGGCATATTTTATTTTAGCGATGTCAGATATGAGGTTACCGCGATTTTATGTTATAAAAATAAATAGCTTTGAAAAAATTGTTTATATTGAACATTTATTAGACCATTTTAGACTGCAAGGCCTAAAGCATTTAGTTGAATGTGACATAAAATATTTGGGAAGCTTTATTTATGAAAATATGGCTTTGTTGTTCTATTTTATTACAGGCTCACCTTATAATAAAATTATCAGTGCTTTTTATGGAAGTGTTCTTTGGCTGGTATTTCCAACTCCTCCTATCTTTTTCTGATTAATTTCGTTGCGGGTCCCAAGACAGCTTTAGCATGTCCCTCGGGCTCCCTGAGATCACATCAAAGGGTTTTCGTGGTTGGATACCGCTGCTGATCCTGGCGACACAGGAGATACAGTGGTGGGAATGTGTGGTGGGCCAAAGCCCGTTTTAAAAAGTGTTCTTTGGCGTATTTTCAACACTCCCTATCTTAATCTGACGGATTCGACGAAAGCACTTAAAAATATAGACATGTATAAAGACTACACTAGCTTATTCTAACGCGCTCGAGTAAATCCCAAAACTACCCTTTTGGGCTCCCTACTGAAACGATTATATGCAAGCACTATCGTGTTGTGGGATCACTCGTCTCTGCTCGTCAACCATCGTGTTTGATCGTCTTTCATCGCCTTTGATCAAACTACGAACGAATCACAGTACGATCAATGAGCATAGCCGATGTATTGGTTACGTTAGGTTAATAAATCCCACACCGGTTTCGGTGACGGTGGCCGGTTTCATAGAAACGATGCCTGTTACGCAGAAGTAATTTTATAGTGCCCAACTGTGTGCGCAGTACACATGAGCACTCTGTTCCTTTACTCTCATAACCCAGTGAGACGGATGACCGACACGGCTGGCGAGAGATCAGGCGCCGGACCGACTTTACATGCCCATCCGACGCATGGATCATCTTGCTTGTCAGACAATCAGGTGATCAGCTTGCATTGTCCTAACCAAACTTCATGTTTTCAACGTGGGAATCGAACCCACGACCTCAAGAGCCGAGCTGTGTACCACTAAACCACGGATGCGTCAAAAATTTAACAGCGCCTCTAGCGGTCACTTGCGGAACTAAAATTGCCTTACTAAAAATTAACGTAGTCGCTATCGGGCATCGACAAATACTATAGCTCCATACTCATGCTAGAGGTATCGAGTCCCTAGCCAACACTTTTTCTATATCGCGTATACACAAAGCAATTATTTTTTTTTCTATGGACGCTTCACACCACGTCAGTCTGGCCCCGTGCTAAGTACCCGAGGGACTTGTGTTACAGGTGCCAGACAACCGAAATATGTTTAATACTTTTATTCTATACACATATTTAAGATTTTTATTATATGATACACATATTTAGTACACATCCAAGACCCAGGAACAATGAAAAACTTTTTGCTCCGTCGGCGGGAATCGAACCTGCGACCCCCGGCTTACGCTACCAACGCGCTTACCAACTGAGCCACAGAGGTCGTCAATAGGGAATGAGGTATAAGGTTTCTTACCTTATACCTTCGGTAGACTCACTCATAGGATAAAACACAGCACAGCGCTGTTTCACGCGAATTTTTTTTTGTGAGGGTGGTATTTCTCCGGTCGAGACTGCCCGAAGCTTGGCGCTTCTACGGCGATGAACGTTCATAACCTAACCTAACCTAACCTTCGATAAAGTAAGCTCATTTTCAAACTCGATACACTCAAAAGTAAGTCCTTGTAAATCAAAGCCAAGACACTAAGATCGATGGTCCACCAAGACCGTCGCCCGGGTAATATTTCGGCTGGATAAAATGCAACCTTATGACATAGACTGCAGGTTTCATTTTCCTCTACGCCTTTCATGACGGCGACGACATTGACGATAGAGCAATGTCTCTAAAAAATGAAACTTATAGCCTAGATTATAGAGTTGAATTTTATAGGGCCGAAATAATTTCGATCTCGGTTGACGGTTTTGGTGGACAAACGTCGTAACGGTGAACACAAATCAATCAGAACCGAACGAATCTAAGTCCTTTTTATCTTTGAATTCGATACAGCGAACGATTCGGACGAATCGGCCGATTCGGCGCGGGCTAGTGTGCGAGGTTCTACGACATTTTATATATTATCGAATTCTAAAATTAATTTGCGTTCACCGTAAGCAATATTGCAAGTAAAATCCATCCTATACTTGTAAATAGTTTTCATTTCACAAACAAATCATAAACATCTAATAATGCTGACACATTCAATTAATAAACATCTGTAATGTCCGGCTTAGACGCATAAAGTACAATGTCTCAGTGTGGGTGGAGCTTTACTGTGCCTACTGTGTGCGCTGTGACAAAATTATATCAGCTGTGGTGACTATGATGTTAGGAAAACAGTTTTGCATGCAAGATGACCCTCCATTTTTTACAAAAAAATGGAGGGTCATCTTGCAGGACACGTGATGGAAAGCAACTGCCGTCGCCTACGATACCCGCAGAACCAATCTACTTGATTTTTGGCATAGATTAAAAGGGTGGGAAGTAAGTCTAGGGTTGCCAGATCGAGCCTTCCTGTGATCGGGATGAATAACCGGTTTTTCGGGATTTTCGGGCGTTGGTCGGAAGAAATGAAAAAAAATAAGAATTTTAATTAATATGAGGTTTACAAGATTTGTGTTTCCAAATTGTAAATTTAAAACCGTACTTGTATTTGGGGAGATTACTTGCTTTGTCAGGAGTCAGGAGGATATACAAGAACTCGGAAGAGTCCCGCAAATTCCCGACCGTCTGACAACCCTAGCAGTAACATAGGCTACTTTTGGTCTTGGAAAAATATCATTTTTCTAAAGGAGGCCTATGAGAATATTCGTATTTTTGCGAAGCCGTGGGCGAATGCTTGTAGAGGAATAAATTTTTCGGCTCTAGCATAAATCCTCCATATATGGTAGAGCCGAAAAAGGTGCATCGCGGCGCTCCGACTTTGTGCTAATTTAAGTTGAGCTAAGGGCCTGTCTCCCCACTTTCCGATAAGTACCGTTTAGGCTATCCACAAATTATCTGACAGAATGAAGTATGGATAATCTGGCCAACTTATTGTGCGTATCCAATATTCATCAGGAGATGGTGAAACAGCCCTCAATGGTGAACGTGTATCGTCTATAATCGGTATACGTCTATAATCTATTCGAACCGGATGATTCAAAGTCAAGTTTATTATTATTATTATTATTTTTCAAAGTCAAGTTTATTATTATTATTATTATTTTTCAAAGTCAAGTTCTATTCGACATTTATCGCGAACGATTTGGACGAATCGAACAATTCGACGCGGGCTTGTGTGCGAGGCTCCTCGAAATTTCAAATACCGAATAAATTTCGTCGTCGCGTTCGGCCTCATATTGTAGTGAGACCGTTACAGCTTAGAACATGGTCACCGTACTCGCTAGTGGTGGTCCGGAAGCTGTCTATCGATGTAAGATATCGACTGCATCGGAACTCAATTATATCGACGTAGGCCGTAGCTCGTAGCTCCTAGGCGCACCACTAATGTCATAGTTGGCTATCAAAGAAACAGAAAACAGAAACTTCAAGTCCTAGGTAAAATAGCGAGTTCGTAGTCTCCGAAGGTAGACAATAGAAAAAAAAATAATAATAAAAATATTTAAAAATAATAATCATATTTATATATTTAATTGGTATAAACATTTACACATATATACTTAATTATTATATACATAAAAGTCCAAAGCGTGTTGGACTGACATTAACAATAATGTTATATAAGTTGAATAAGAAGTTTGGATGAGATCCTAGGTACAAGAAACCTAACATAAGGATTACAAAGGATATAAGCGAAAAGCCTATAAATGACCCAATTTTTTAATAAAAAAAAATCTAAAAGCCAATGTAAGAAAGGAAGAAAATAAATTTATTTGGTATTTCAAAACAACTAATAACATAACATAATAGCTTTGTCAGGTGTATAATATAACCATTTATTTGTAGTCCATGTTTGTTTTGGGTACAGACACGTCGCTGCGAGTGCCAAGTTCCATATGCGATTTTGGTCAGGTTGTGGGAAACAACCAAAAAACATGTTATTGGATTGGAAATATAAAAAAAATTACAAAATGATTGATACCACGACATGATATTTTACAAAAATGGTTTTATCTCGAATGTGCTGAACGAAACTGAGATTTAGCGAAAAAACGAAAAATAAAAAAACAACAGATATGGAATTCGGCACTCGCAGCGACGATTATATTGTGTTATTCATTCATTCATTCATTGATAATACCAAATCGGTTGCCATTAAGCATTGATTCGGACGAATCGCTGATTTCCAATGGGCACCTTATGTCGACAAGGTCAAAAATTCACTTATCTATACATATACATAATTATTATAATGTATTTAGCTAAAGAGACTGTTATCTGCAGTCAAACTGTGTAAGCAGTTTTGCAGAGCATGTGTAAAAATATTGTAGAACTTTGTGTAAAAACAATAAACAATAACAATAAATATAATAAAACAGTAAAATTGGAGTGTATGTATATTTAATATTTATACATAATAATCAATGCCGGGGTGCTAGGGAACGGTTACAGAACACATATCGACAGCTAAAAAGTTGTCTGTTTATCTGTTTGTTTGTTTATACGCGCTAATCTTAGTAACTACTAGATAGATTTGAAGAAATCTTTTTTGTTTAATAGCTATTAGGAAAGGGCAACGTATAGGATAATGTACGATTCCCGCGTGATATACAAATTTTACCAACCAACCAACTAACTTTTTTAAATAAACTTAAGATATGATGGAAAAAAAAATTAATATAACCAAAATTTCAGCTTAATAATTTTAGTATATTTTTCGTAATAAGCTTTCAATGTTTGGAAGGCAAGTAAATTTTTTAGTACGACAATTTTTTAATATTTATATACCATTTGATAAATTAGGTAATTAACAACAACTTTTGTTATGGAACCACTATCATGAAAGCAATATTTAACCTAGATATCGAATAGAGTCTTCCCGCGCTGCGTACAAACTACCTAGAGATGACGTCATAACTAGGCATCGTATATATAGAGCGTTTTTGGAAGGTAAATTTTATTTGATTTTTAAATTGCCATATCTTCGAGACAATTTAAGCTATCGGCGTCATTCTTTCACCAATGTTTCTATTTTTGGGACGTCTTTCATAACCAATAATAATAAAAAGATATTCGACCAGCCTATATACTTTACAGTATAGATCAGACTCGGACGTAAATCCCTTCTAATTCCACAATCAAACATCAGAACTAATGTCATAATTGATGTATATTGTGTTTGTATGTGTGTATGTAATTGAGGTGATGAATTAAACATAATCCTCTAATTACACCACAAATCGATCACAGATAATAATTAGGATGGCGTTCCACTTGACGAGACGTGATATAGGGATTTGAGACTTATTTTTATCATGATGAATTATTTTTTTTACTTTAATTGTGCTCTCTGTGAGTTGTGTAATATGTAATTATTAGATGAGATTAGTTATGGTCATCTATACTAATAATATAGAGCTGAAAAGTTTGTTTGTTCTTTTGTTTGAACGCGCTAATCTCAGTAACTAGTGGCCGGAATTAAAAAAATATTTTTCTGTCGGTTAGTCCATTTATCGAGGAAGGTTCTAGGCTATATAACATCACGCTACGACCAACAGGAGCCGAGTAGTAATCTAAAAATGTAGTAAAAATGGGATAGTTTATTTTTCACGCGGACGCAGACACGTGCAACAGCTAGATTATGATAATACTAGTGTTATAATTTTGTGGTAAGTCGTTCCCAACAAGCAAGACAGACGTAGTGACTAACTTGGTAAGTCACTTAATATCTAAACGTAAGCTCGACGTGTGTCGTCGTAGGTCGTCGACATTTTCCCGGCGTGTCGTCGTGGCGTGTCACTCGTCGAATTACTGCCTCTGACTTCGACTAATTGCGATACGTCGAAACCCCCGATACTAATACGACGAAACTAATCTTACATGTTGTTTATTCTAGCGATGAGATGGTTTCTGCATTTGTTTTGACTTGTGTCATGGTAAAATCCCTATTGGGTTACGAAGTGTACTTGTGTATTTGGTAGATCCACAAAATCCATTCATGCCGTGATACCACGGCCTCACAGAAAACTGGCGTGAAACGGCGTTGTGCTGTGTTTCGTTCAGTGAGTGCGTTTATCGGTGGCCCAACTTTCCTAATCCTCTTAACCCCATTCCCATTCCCTATTCCCTCTTAAAGGCCGGCAACGCACTTGCGATCCTTCGGATGTCGCGAGTGTCTATGGGCGATGGCAGTTGCTTTCTATCAGGTAACCCTTGCACGCATGCTCCCTTAATATAATTTAAAAAAAATAAAAGACTTTTTAACGGGGTTTGCCCCACCAGACAAAACCACCACTGCACCTTCGGTGACGCCAGGATGGACAGTAATATCCAACCACAAAACCCTTTCACAAGATCTCAGGGAGCCTGAGGGCTAAAGCTGTCTTGGGACAGGCAACGAAATTAATCAGATTTTATAAAAAAGACTAAAATATTATAATGAGTTTCAGGCTAAGAATATATGTCTGTTTGGATTATATATTTAGAAAAATGGCTATTTCTAAATTTAATCCTAAGAATGACATTTCGTGCTAAAGTTATTATGGTAGAGACACTACGTCACAAGTTGAAGATGTAGGCGAGATCGAGCATCGTATTTTGTTTACCAAATCTACGAAAGTCTTTTTCAAACTCCGAGTTTTAGCTTGCGTAATCAGCTTGTGGTATGGAATTACAAATATTTGTACTCCAGCGATGTAACCGCTTTTCACTAAGTTTTCATTAAATGAATTGCTTGATTAGATTCTTGGAAAATTCCATACCACAAAAACGGAGCCACCCACCGAAAGACTTGATGCTTAATTTGTTTTATTAGTCCTGTGAAATATTGAAATATCATAAAACCAGCTTTTGCCCGCAGCTTTGCCCTTATAACGAAGTATTTTCATACAAACTTTCAACCACCAAATACAACCCTTCAGGACTAAATTTCATAGAGTCCCAGCTTAGCGAGCACCTTCGTCCGAAAGCGTCCGCGTGGAAAAAATTAAACTCGTAGTACTGAGCGACCTTTATAGAATATCTATATAATCTATTATATAAAAATAAGTCAGGTTTACCTTCCTCCTCCTTCCTGACGCTATAACTCTATAACACACTAAATGATTTTCACGGTTTTGAATTAGTTGGATAAGTCTCGGGCTCCATGATATAGCAAAAAAAAAAAATAGAAAAAAAGAGGAAAGGAAGAAAACAGGGAAAATCAACGCGGACGAAGTCTTGGACAAAAATTATATATGATATAGATTTTTAATCTGTATCACTCTCAGCTGGATTCATTCAGTGGTTTGGTCAATTGTATGTCAGTCAGTCAGTCACTTTCCAATGTTATGTATATTGTATTCAGGTTAATGAGCTATAACGAGTGTAACATGTTCCATTTTTCTTTTACAATATATCGGCCACCGACATGCTCGACTGCAGGTCTTCTGGGACTTATCACTGCCAATAAGACACCAATACACACAGCAATAAATCACAGTTATTAAACATTCCACATTAGTGTGGGTTAGTTAGGTCCCTTCTCCACTGTCGAGCTAATTTCCGACGTGTCACGTTGTTTCGCTCGCTGTGACTTATTCCCACTTGTTCCCTCGTTTATCCTCTCCTCTCCTCAATCCCCCCCACCACTCCTCTATCCCCCCTTTCCCATTGTACGGCGGAAATTTTTCATCTAGTTTAAGCGAGACACATTTGTTTATTACGACTATGAATTCGAATTGAGGCTGTTATTTCTGAATCGTGAGACGAGTTAAGCTTTTGTAAGCCGCGTAACTTTACCCGCACATTTAGCCGATATGTTATACTTTATAAAATTCTAATTTTGACTATACTAGAGAGTCCACCTCGACTTCGTAAACATAAACCAATACATGTAATGAAACAGTAAAATTTGAGTGTATGTACATTTAACATTTTTACAAAACTATCAATGTGGGGGTGCTAACTAACAGTAATAGAACACATCGACAAAAAGAAAGTTGTCTGTCTGTTTATCTGTTTGTCTGTTTGTACTCGCTACGCTCGGGAACTACTGGACGGATTTGAATAAACTTTTGTTTAATAGCTTGATAACTATTAAGCTATTAAACAACATATAGGATACTTTACGGTTCCCGCGTGATTTAGAAATGTTTGTGCAGCGAAGTTGCGGGCACCAACTAGTACTTATTAAAGTTATAATTTTGACTAGAGGTCCACCCCGACTTCGCAAACATACACAGTTAACAATTTAATAAAAACATTTTAATTGCAGACAGTTAAAACCCCATCTGGCAAATCAAGCTTGAACTTTTTTGGCAGTTGTGAATCTAAGCCATTCTCATATGACCTTAAATACCTACAAAATTTCATCAAAATCAAACCTGTCGGCTCGTTTGCCCTCTAAATATTATATAGTTTTTATTATCATATATTTTACACGAACAACAAGCCCTGTTTGTACGAAATTGCATGACGACACAAAACTTCACCGACACTCCGTCAAACAATTCTCACAATAAACAAGAAGCCATATTTCAACCACGGAACTTTCGTACCCGCATTATCTCTCGTAATCATCTCGATGGCTCCTATACATCGCCGCTCGCACGCACGAGCTCCAGCATTTATCACCTTCATTAGCAGCAATGAACCCGGCGATACGGTGATGAGTGTCGATCCACACGCGAAATCGCCCACATAAATGTGTTCAGTACTTCGGAATCAATTTGCGATATAAGAAACGTGTTCTCTCTAAGTTTATTAGAGCATAAAATTTCATATTTTATTCACTCGGATCTGCAGATTCAGTTCGAGTGAGTGTCGGTAGAATCTATATTTCGTGTATTCCATACTGTGGCATCACCACGAGTTTGGAGCAATTTGTCGATACTCGATGGGGACAGCGTAAACTTTTAGTATGGCAACTTTCTACACCGCCTCTAGCGGTGACTCGCGGAACTAGAATTGCCATACTAAATAAGTCATTATCTTGTATTGACATGCTATCGCTTCAAACTCACGGTAGAGACATCCATGTCACGGCTTAGTGATCAACTGATCTCGACTGTAAGCCAATAAATTATTGTCTTTTCTTCTGGTTTCCTCCCTGTTCATTTGCACCGCTTAGTTTATAATCAACACTTCCATTCTAATATTATTAATGCGAAAGTGTGTCTCTCTGTCTGTCTGCCTTTTTCATGATATTGGGGGCAAGCGAGCAGACGGGTTGCCTGATGGAAAGCGACTATCGTTGCCTAGACAATCGTGACATTCGAAGTTGCGAGTGTGTTGCCGGCCTTTATGGGGGAATGAAGAATAGGAATAGGGATCGGGGGTTAGGGAAGTTGGGCCACCGGTAAACTCACTCACTGAACGAAACACAGCACAACGCCGTTTCACGCTAGCTGTCTGTGAGGCCGAAGTATCTATTCGGTCTAGCCGGCCCATTCATGTCGAATAATATAATATAGTAATAATAATAATAATAATATCTATGGACGCTTCACACCACGTCAGTCTGGCCCTGAGCTAAGTACCCGAGGGACTCGTGTTACAGGTACCAGTCAACGGAAATATATTTAATACTTTTATACTATACACATATTTAAGATTTTTATTATATGATACACATATAATAAAAATCTTAAATATGTGTATATTTAAGATATAATGAAAAACTTTTTTTTGTTCTGTCGGCGGGATTCGAACCCCGGCTTAAGCTACCGACTTACTACCGACGCGATTACCAACTGATCTACGGAGTCGTATATATAATGCATTTATTTTTACCATCACACGAACGCATTATAATTTAGGATTATAGACAACAAAACTTATAATTCTTTACCTGTATAATATTTCCCTCATTCAAAGTATCTCCATATATTTCAACAAAATCGGTTTGAGCGTCAAGCGTAGCAAACGTCTAATTCCGTAGCGCTAAAAAACGTCGATCACGTGGGAACCGTACATTTTACCGGCATAATTGTATCCTACGTCTCTGAAACTCAAAGTGTCTCCATATTCAGGATCGGGTATGAAGAGGTCACAGACAGACTTTCGAATTTATAATGATATTTTATTCGCCCATAAAGTGGGACACTGGCGCCGTAGAGTCCAGCCACTCCTTGTTTCAGGTCGAATCTCGATGTGCGATTTACAAATCTAATGCCCTCGTAATACAGCTCGTTTTGCTATGCACCGCTGTATTCTAATAAGATTACATCTCCATACATTACCTATGTGGTTCATGGCGTGTAACCTTTTAAAGAAATATAAGTTTCAGTTTCATGCCCGGGTACGTGAAGCCAGTTTCTCAAACCGGCCCGACTAAGATACACCAAAGTGATCTATTAGTCTCTAGTTATCTTATTTCCTATTTCCTAACATGCGTACGTCGAGAGATATTGATTCTTGTTCGTAGACTAGCATGGAAAGAATATAGATACTTCTCATAATATCAAAATCTTGAGTAAACTCGATAAAAATGTGTTGTCGTGTAAGGGTTTGTAGACAACGGTAGCACGGCTTAAAAAGAAATCACAAAAACTATCTTTAATTTTGTCGACAAACACGAGAAAAAAAATGTCATGAAGAGATAAACCGGTAAACGTCGAGAAAACGTGTAGACAAATTTTTCACTACAGCTTATCTTAGGCCGGCTGGACAGTGAGCTGTAAAACTACTATTTCTCGTTTCGTGTAAACAAAATTAGCTTCATTTCTGAACTACTAATTCAAACGAGAACTAGCTTACTGTCTTAGCTTAATAAACTAACCTGGCGTACCACGGGCATTAGGTGAAGATTTATAGCCGGAGTGCGGATAAGTAATTTGGTCGCGTTATATCAAACCCAGCCGACAGATCACGGCGAATCTAATAATCTGAGAGCTGATAGCAAATTTTGAGTAGGTATTTGAGCCAAGCTGAAACCTCTATTATACATATAATAACCAAGCTGAAACCTCTATTATAACCTACATACTCGTATGACTCTTCTATTACACCCCAATACGGCACTGTAGGCCTGGCTGGTGTTGCATTGCATTTTATCTTATGTAAAAAAATATATATTTCAAAAATATATTTGAGGCAATAATTGCTACCAGCTCTCGGTTTATAAGGTAATGTACTTTTTTTCAAACACTTTCGTTTCAAGTCCCTACCAACCCATCTTGACATCATAAAATTTTATATACTTCTCTATAGTTCATAATACAACAAAATGATTTGCTCAAAGCGAAATTTAATGTTTACAAAGATTGGCAATATTTCAAACGTACCCACACGCACTTGTTATATTTAGAATTTGTTATTTGTGAAGAATAATTTTGTTTCGGTTCGGATTCTGAAAAACTAGATAGATCCTCTTACACGGGGTATAACTGTACAAGTCATATCGTGTTCTCTTACTGAATGTCCAGGTATATTATATCCTTTAGAGTTCCTCTTTATAGAGTTCTTGTATAGAATCTGTATTTGGCACCGCATAGATCCTGTAATATTTACACTAAGTTAGAAGAGGAGCAAGGGTGTATGTTTTTCTTTTTTTTTTCATAAACCGTCCTATTGTCTTTAGTTTTCGTTTCGAACGAAGAAAAAAAAAACAACATCGCAGATTCCATTAAAACTCTACTCATTTAACCACGCGTTCAAGATGAAGTATTACATTTTATTAAACTAAGATAGATAAGACATATAAATACTTATAAAATAAAATGTACACATCTCCACAAATGTATGAAAAACTTGCCAAAACCGAGTAGTTCATAAATTCGCATCCCAAATATCGTACATTTTTCAAGATTACAACCGCGCTCTGAGGAAGACTTTATTATTCTAAACACAGGGTCGTAAATCACACGGGTCGTTGGTCTGTCGGTCTGTCTATAAATAGAATCCGCGGGCTTACAGCGACATGAACACATGGGTTATAGAAATCTTACCGCGCTCTCTAATGTTGCGCTCGCGCACACGACACGATTCAGAGATCTCGCAAATCAATTTCGATGTCGTTTCCAAGCAATCCCAAGAATCCTTTTGTTCCGTCGGCGGGATTCGATAACGCGTCCCCCGGCGTGAGCTACCAAGGTGCTCAACCACTGCGCCACATAGGTCGTACTAGATGGATGTACTTTTAACTGGACCGC
>JAOTAV010044482.1:0-17338 GCA_026546445.1 Cyclargus thomasi
CTTATTTATAAAAATATCTAAACAGTGTTTAACTAATCAAGATTCGCAGTCCTTTTCTGGAATATTGAAAACGTCACGACAGAAAGGGACAGCGAATCTTGATAAGTTAAACACTTTAAACATTTTTATGAATAAGGGTGAGTAATTATACTGAAATTTATTGGTATTTATGCATACTAGTTTACAGAGGAACAAAAGTAAATAATAATATTCTACAGGTCCCTTTATAGAGTTTACTATGAAATAGCAGGGCTGAAAGCAACAATCTGTTTTGAAATTTATACGGGAAAACTCTCCAATAGCAGAATGTTGCCCATACCAAAGTACGTGTGTAACTATACAAGTTATACTTAGGGCCTGTTTTACCGCTTACAGATAGCCAATTCACAACTTTATTTGTCAGATATCTGTATGGAGAATCTGTCAAAAAAGTTTTTAAAAGTAATCGGTGAAACAGGCCTTTAATATACTAAGCATATAATATGTGCTTCCTACACGTAACGAAACGAAGTAACCAATCGACTTGATTCTTGGCGTAGACACATTGAAAGGATGTTAAATAACATGGGCTACTTCGAGTGCCCGATTTTAGCTAGCAATAGATATGATACTGAACAAATTTGGGCACATCGATAACGTTTGAGAGCCTACCTTCCATTCTGATGAAAAAAAAAGAGAGAGCTTATTCTCTGTTTCTGTAAAAAGATTGTACATAAGAAAAACAGCTGCCCTAAAATGGTCACTTCGCAATATTGCTAAGAGCAAATCATTTTGTGATTTTTCTTGTAAATAACTACTAATTAATCAAATCAGTGATTTCACAATTTATTTAAATTTAAGTTGAAGTAACTTTTTTATCAAAACTATTCGATTTTTAACAAAATGTACAAAAAGGAGTTGTAGATTGTCCTTTGCAATGTTGCTATTACGATCTTTTTAGAATCTTAGTGCAATAATAGCTTTAGGCTCTAGAATTAGGTTTTATTTGTGATATTCGAGTTAGATTGAATTTGGGTGTGCCGTAATGTTATAAATTTAAATTAATGACATTGTATTGGTATCTAATTATTTTTGGATTATTATTTATTAGATCATTATTTAAATTGGATGGCTATTGATATGTTAGAAAATAATATTACCAAAACATAACTTCTGATAGTGTTAGGGAAGAAAGAAGGAAATAAAAAAAAGCATGGGCTACTTTTGTCCCTAGGAATATTTCATGATCCCAAGGGAGGCTTACAAGATTTTTCTCTACAGTTCTTCAGTGGATTAAAGCTTTTTCTAAAAAAGAGAATATTATTGTTTTGCTTATCAGCGTCCATGGCCTAGTGGGTCAGACCTTTGGTTCGCACTCGAGAGGGTGCAGGTTCAAACCCGGGGAGCACGAATGGGTCAACTCGACCGGAGTGATACCACGGCCTCAAAAATAATTGGCGTGAAACGGCGTTGTGCTGTGTTTCATTCAGTGAGTGAGTTTATCGGTGGCCCAACTTCCCTCATCCCTTATACCTATTCCCAATTTCCCCATAAAGGCCGGCAACGAAATTGTGCCTATTCGGATGTCACGAGTGTCTATGGGGGACGGCAGTTGCTTTCCATCAGGTAGCCCGTCTGCTCGCTTGCCCCTTATATATCATAAAGAAACGGTGTTAGTTAATAGACATTGGTTCAAAGGGTGACCAACGTGATTGAAGTTACTAAGAACAACGGAATTTACATTAAGATATCACTTGTTTGTACTGGGGTTAGTGATAGGCGCGTAATGTTCTACCAGCGCTTTACCATGAGTTTGAAGCAATAATATTTGTCTATACTCGATAGCGACTGTGTAAGCTTTTAGTATAACATATGAGACTTAACTAGGCACATCATCATGACAAAGTCATTTTGAAAAAATATAAAAAAAAAAAAAACATAGCAAAATATCCAAAAACAGCAACAAAAAATGCTTATATCGGTAAGAATTGGCTAGCTTTCTGTGGCTGTTTTTGGACAATTTGTTATTATTTTTTTGCTATTAATTTTTCGAAAATGACTTTTTCAAAGACATGTGTCTCGCTAAATCGCACAGGTTATATGGCAAGTTTAGTTTCACAAATTACCGCTAGGAGCGCTGTAAAATTTTGATATACTAAACGTAGTCGCTATCGGCTAGCGACAAATACTACTGCTCCAAACTCTTGGTAAAACCACAGATAACCACAGTTACTACGTAAACTGCACTAAGGTTGCTTATACTTTTCAAATAGGTTTTATAGAAAATAGATACTGAAGAGGTAGCACGGACAGACGCCCATATTTTATCATTTTAGTATGGATAAACTGAACGAAGAGAAAAAAGAGAGCAAGAAATAAATCATTTCTTTTAGACTCTCTCTTATATTCTGTTCAGTCTCTCAATCTCTTCAATCAACAAACCTTGGCAGTGTTTCTAATAAGAATACAATCGAATAAGAATCCTCTTGTAGCAGTCTTCTTTGACGACATAGCCACGACCACGACATCAAGACAATTTATCCTAATAAGAACATTACTCAAAAGAAATTCAATAAAATATGTAGTTACGAGCATGTCACAAGAGCAATGAGATTTGGCAGCATTTCGAGCTAAAGAAATTCACAAAAATTAACTAGCTTTTGCCTGCGGCTTCGCTCGCATGAAATTCGATGATTGCGTAAAAAATCGAATATTTTAGGAACATGATGTTTTCCCAAATTACAAGAACAAAAGAAGTGTATGTTAGTCTCCATTATTTCAACTGAGTTTGTGCGAAAAATCAAGTCGACAGTTGTTTCGCTATGGCGTGGAGGAAGCACAAACTAACAATAAACATACATACTTTCCCATTTGTAATATTAGTATGGACTGTGGACTCAATTACTTATAGAAGTGTAAGTAAGACGGTAAATTCGATCTTTTTAAAAGATCTTGCAGGCAAATAGGATTTTAAATAAGTTAGGATCAGTATTCGTAGCTTATAAAACGCGCATAAACCGAATTGTTTAAATCTTTTCTTTATTACCCTTTGAAAAATCACAAAAGTAAATTTTATGCTCACTTAACTTTGTGGCGACGTAAAACCCAAAGTTTATTGTAACAGTCAAAGTCGCAACAATTCTGTGAGTCCTAAACTTAGACATGAATACGTCCTGCTTATAAAAGGACTCTTTATTTAATATTTTTCTGAATGGAAGAACTTCGTATCTGCAGTCATCTTTAACTTTATATCTTTAGTTATTGCTACAGCGAAGTTGTAACGTACTTTTATGATTACAAAGGCTTCGTTTGTGAGTATTGCTACATCATTATTCTTAGGCTTCAGAAAGTTTAGTTTCGATGGTTACTTGAATACATAAGTGGAAGAATGAGATAACTAACATTTTAAAATCTTCGAGTATATAGCTAGCTAGCTACACATCAAACCCACAATATTTTAATTTCACTTAATTTTTTGGTTCTAAAAGCGTCCATTAACATAAAAATCTGTGAGTTCTTAAAATGTAAGTTATCTGCTGCTGCTGCTTCATCGACTTATGTCTTCAATTGTGCTTTGAATATATTGGATCAATGTTAAATCATTTGTGCAATCCCCTGTTAGATGATTTATTAGGTATTAATTTAAATTATAAAAGAAGGTAAAAAGGCAAATTATTAAGTAAGAGACGAAGTAAATTCATCAATCATAAGCTTAGAGAAAAATATTTCGTTTATTACTGACATAATTCGCTTAAATACTACATATAAAAATACTGAATATAAAAATACTAAAACGTATTAATCATAAGAAAAAATAACCAAATCATTTATTGCCACGCCTAGTATAAATTTGAAAATAAGGACAATTTTCATTGTAACGGGTCAAACTTTTTTCCAAGCAATTATCACTAGCTTCATAAATACTGACTCAATGTAAAAACAAAACGAACAAAATAGAACAATTCTACACCATATTCTAATTGTTCTAATTGGAAAATTTTGGGGACAAGAAAGTTTCTTGTGACGTTAAAAATATGAACTGCTAATAGAGAAACGGTATTGCAAATAAAATCGTTTGCACATTTTTACCCGACAGCGCCAGAAGTAGGGTTATATTTTCGAGAGTATATATATAGTAGCATATGTATGTATAATTGTTTGGCACTCTCTGCAGCCTAAACGGCTTGATGGATTTTGACATATCCCACATCGACGTATCGTTAGATTTCTCTTGATAGCGCAAGTGACACTAGGAACATTAAAAAATAAAATTGGGGGATTTTGAAGTCAAAATTGTGAGGTCTTAAAATTTTTTTCCGCTCATTTTGGTCGAGTAGGGTCGTGATCGTGTCGGCTGAGTTCGACATAACCCGACCAAATTACTTAGATCCACGATATGTATCTGTTTCAACTTCTCCACGTTAAGTCACAATCAATTAGTCTTTAATTATGTATAATTTTAAAGTAATTGCTCGAGATCTTTTAATAATTTTAAAATTAAACGTTAGCACGATTTTGATATACTATATAAAATTCATATAAATGTAATTGCAGTAAGAATGATATCTTCGCAAAACATAAAAATTATGCATTCTAATATTTGTCAAAATATGTTACACATAATCTCAAAACTTGAATAGTGTCTTTTATAATATCCAAGCGCTTTATGTTAAAACTATTTTGAAGTTAAAAGATAAAAATGATCTTGCTTAATTTTACATTTGAAATTTCCATGCTTTACAAAATTACCTCGGTAATTTTGTGGATATAAGTGGGAGTCATTAATATTCACAAAACGAAATAATTAAATTCTAAACCATAATAACAGTATTCGCAGAGGTTCAACGCACTTTTGAATTATTTTATTTGTTTTTCGACTTCACACTCTTTACCTATTAAAATTAATAGCCTCATATATCATACATGAAAGTTGTATCAACATACATGATTTATCACTTTCTAATGCTAAACAATAGGCAATACCAAACAATGCTTGTCTTGTTCCTATAATGTCCTATTAAATATGTGTAAACAGTGAAGAATGTCTGATTAACCGATTTTATCGCTCCATTGTACACAAAGTATAATGCTGCAGTCAATCCGTCAATATCGTTACTCAAGAATAAGTAGACGCAGGGGCGAAAAAATACAGTTTTATACCTATTTTGTCTGTGATGTATACGTTAGAAGTACGAACGATAGTATAAAATATTACATTGTCGTTTCTTCTTTCTCTACATTAGTATAATATGTATCTTAATCTTAATAATATAATTATTTAATTAATAAAATATTATACACACGCTTAAGTTATTTCATGTTCTCCAAGTTGCTCGATGATGAGTAAATCGAAGACTGCGGTTTTAGTTATCAAAGGGCTAGGAGGCGTAGGGTGCTGAGGTGTCAAGTTATGAGTATAGTGTTACGATCGAACGTGATCGTGTCGTCTAAATCGACGCTTATTCGTTCCTATTTAGGATTTATAGGCATGTTATGTCTTTTGTTTAGTAATAATTAGGTATTCATTATTATTAATTAGGCCGACGAAGTGGCGCAGTGGTGGAGCACCTTGGTAGCTCACATCGGTCGCGGGTTCGAATACCGCCGACGGAACGAAAGTTTTTCAAAGTTCCTGGGTCGTGGATGTGAATTAAATATTTGTATTATATAATAAAAATCTTAAATATGTGTATAGTATAAAAGTATTCAATATATTTCCGTTGTATGGCACCCGTAACACAAGTCCTTACCGAGGGGCCAGACTGACGCGGTGTAAAGCGTCCTATTATCTATCCATATATGTTATTATTATTGTTAAAATCAAGATGTTCTGTAGCTCCGCTTGCGTAATCAAGTAGTTTAGCCTACGTTACTTCCATCTACATTTGTGCCGAATTACATAAAACATTTAATGTTTTAGAGGATACTGCGTTCGAAATAATTTTATCCGCCTTTTTTCACTTTTCCCGCGATACTCTTATTATAAGCTATACAGCCTAAGCCCGCTCGCTCTACATGCGGCTTTTACACTTTGAATGGGTAAAATTCTTTACAAAAAATTAATATTTAAAAGGCAAAAACTAATCGCAAATCGACCTTAAAGGTTAAACCAATAGCATGCAATTCCTTAAGATCAAAACAATAATAATGCATTCATAACTCAAAAATATTTTTTTTTATTGTAACACACAAATGCTTTAACTATTTTCATTCGATTCCGTGCGACTCTGTTCGCTATCTATTCGTTATAATATAGGAGTCAATCTTCAATCCCACACTCCCCTATCGACTGCCAATTTTAATCGGATGACTGTTGCTGCAGTGAAACGCATAATTACGACCTCCATTGGTACCTCTCATGGGACCAAATTCATATTAGTTTTGACATTCGGCTTGATGGATGTCCCACAATCTCTGGATCTCGTACATGACCCCGTACTGGCTATTTTAATTATGACACCGAATGTGCCTTATCACGAGCGTATAGGAACTATTTTCGTATGTATTTGAAATAAATAATATGGGTGATAGGTGTATCAAATTCGTAATTCTACTTTAGTTTGATATATCCTGGACAGTATAATGTATTAATAATGAATATAATATACATTAATTTAATTTTACACTTTTGTTCTAGCTACCTTTTATGGGTGTTCCCGAGCTTCTTACATTTATAAAAATTACTTTGAATAAGGCCAATTTTTCTTGTTTGCAATAATGATTTTGTTTAAATTATCGTCGTTGAATGCACGGCAGTGCCTAGCCAAGGCTATAGCCAGTAAGAGTTTATATTTTTTCCAAACAATATTTTAATACGCACATAAAACTACATTGTTAAAAATCAAATTTCGAACTAATTGAACGGTCAACGGAAGTGAAGATAAAACATTGTGGTGTCAACTTCCGGCGGCCGGGTAATAAGAAAGCTTTGTAGTTAGATGAGTGACGCTGTTATCCTGGAGGATGTTCATAATAGACTCATTGTTAAAACAAAATGTACTGCTACTATTAAGACCAGTCGATGTGGTTTTTATTGGATATTATCAGTCGTAGCGAGATGTTATATAGCCTATAGTGTTCCTCGATATTTTTCCTTATAGTTCCTGAGATTAGCACGTTCAAACAAACAAACAAACATTTAACTTTATATGATTAGTATAGATGTTAAGCTGAAGAGTTGGTTAATTTGAACGCGCTTATCACGGAAAGTACTGCTCGGAAGTGAAAATTATTTTTGTTTTGGTTAGCCCTTTTATCGAGGAAGGCTATATAAAACCACCCGCTACGACCAATAGGAGCTGAGCAGTAATAAAGAATTGTTGTAAAAACGGGATAATTCATAAAGTTTCACGCGGGCGAAGACGCGGGAAACACCTAGTAAATCATAAAGTTTCCCTTACTATTAAAAAGTGTCAGTCTTTGAGTTTCATCGCATAGGAATAATGCCGAATTATTTCTGTTGCTACCAAGCCAAATGTTACTAGACTGAGTATAAAACAAATTATAATCTTCTGTTCAAATCAAGCCAAGTTGTGCAACTACAATACAAATTAAGGGGTCTTAGCCATTCCAAGAGGGGATTGGCCGAAACATATTTTGGAATTTCCCAATTTAACTTACGTCAATGTTTACCCCACATTCAGAGTTGACCCGTCTCCTCCAAGCGAGAAGCCTAAATCCTGGGGCCATTATGAAATTTTAATACTTCCTTTAGTATACTTTGAAAAATTCTTGCGCGGCTGTACCTGGCCCAGCTGCAAAGCAAACGAAATTTATAATTTAACGACGCCATCCGACTTCTGTATTCACCGGTTTTATCCAGTACGATCCAGTTTAGAGTGACACGTGGGGGAGTGTGTTACACCTTATTACGATGGCGTAAAGTTGAGTTTCCCGCGACGTGGATAATGATAGACTCGGTTACAATTTGGCATTATTATTGTATTCGGTCTTAGAAATCGAACAATACAGGCAACACTAACAGCGCAAGTTTTCACGATTGACGGTTGTTACACTACGAATAATATTAAATTTCGCGATGCTTTTGTGCCACTGTGTCTTTGCACTTAGCTCCCTGATAGTATATTCGACTGGTTAGTGCATTTTGGAGCTCTCGAAGTTCAAAAAGTATAATAAGGATTCAAAATGCGTCGATTTATTGAAATGAGTTATACGTTGTACGAATGTACGGAAATGTTTAAAAGGTGTCACATCTAAAAATATCACTTCACGATGTTCGACTTTTAACGTTTTTAGTTTAACAAGATATTGTAGACACAAATTGTTTTAAAATTAAATAATAACTAAAGAGTTATTTTAATATTGCGATGCATATAATTTTAAAATTTCCACACGAGTGAATAAGTAGAGATTCTACCTAGACTATCAAGTATCTCAAAGTTAGTGCTTAATCTAATGATCTAACAATTAGATTTTCTAAAACTTCGTTTAAAAGTAATTTTTCGTATTTTGAAAAAAGTGCACACACCTTTGCCGAACGTACAACGCTAGTAGAAATGGGAGGCAAGCTATCAGCAACTTGATACAATATGAGACACCCACAGTTGGTGTCTTGGCTTCGATTTACAGGAAGCGTGCGGTTATGCCATTATGTTATAGAAAAAACCCACACTTGAATATAGACTCTGTTGCAATTGAATAGAGATCAGAATCAAACCAAGTTGCAACCGGAAGGGGAAAAAATTCAACTAGATTTTTCTAAAAAATATTTTATGGATGGTGGTTTGTTGAAAAACTTTTTTAGGAAGGAACTTTATATTACATTGTATCAGAGAGTTCTATTAATATTTTATATTGTAAATAGTATTGTCTAATATTGTCTAATATTATGTATTCTCTTAAATTATATCAATTTTATCGAAACAATGTAAATAACTACATTATTAATATCCATATAATCATCATACAAAATACTTTGTACTGAACTATATGCTTTTAGGAATCAACATACAGGGCCCTAGAACACTGATCGTGGAAATATGAAATTTAGAGGGAGTGTTCTCCGTATGACGAAGGTGACTAATAAGAAGGAATTTCTCGAAATTCGTCTCCTGGGGGGGTGAGAAAGTGGGTCAAGTTAGTATGGGAGAACGCGATTCCGTGATCCAAAATCTGCAAAAACTTTGTTTGATACATTTCATGGCAGATTTGATTCATAGCTCGTAGATTAGCCATAGGTTAATATGATAAATGCGAAAGTTTGTCTGTCTGTTACTTCTTCACGCCCATACCCCTTAACCGATTTTGCTGAAATTTGGTACGTAGATTTTTGTGTACCGGGCTCCCGGGAAAGGTCATAGGATATTTTTATCGCGAAAAAATATACGGTTTCTGCGTGATAAACCCGTGCGTCATCTAGTAATCTATAAGAGATTATTAACAGTTTTGAAAATTCTATATAACTTTGTTTTCCGAATCTGCTACCAAAAAATCCTTAGTTCCGAAACCTTGAGTCAATTAAAAAATTTTACAATGAGGTAGGCTACTAAAATGATGGTATAATCAGGCACGTTTAGTTTGGGAAATAAGCGTGGCCGTTCTAGGAATAGGGTTGCATTCTATTCTTCAAATTACAGTTATTAAGTCTAATCGTAGTTCTCGGTAACATGTTCATAGCATTGAAATGTTAGATTTGTTTTAATACAGTTTCTTCGGACTCTAAAATTTAGGGGATTAGGGCCTGTTTCACCATTTCCTGATAAGTGCTGTGCAGGCTATCCGTTACTTACTTGTCGTATGTAGTATCGAAAAACTGTAAATTATGATTTGGTTTGCCTATTAGGAAGTGGTGACTGGTGAAGTCAAAGATTTTAGACTTTACCAGTCACCACTTTAGACTTTAGACCCAAGTTTAAGACTTTATATTCTATTTTAGGAGAACCAAAATTCTTCTACATTTCTAAATTTAAATTTTAAATTAATCCATGCTTGTTTCACACAAATATAAGATTAAAAACGAAATCTTAACTTCCTTGGTTATGGTATAAAGAATTAGTAATCAACACAACTTGGCACAAATATGCAGACTATCGAATAGGACAAATTATTATTGCGGGTGAAAAATTCGTTTCCCGTAGGTATTCTAACTAGCGCTCTTAAACTTTCCGAAGAATTAATATTGAATAACAATTTATCGTGTCCAAATTACTAAAACTGGCCTTAAAAGCCATATGTCAGAACAATCATCCTTAAAAACAGACCGGTACCTAAAACGACAGAATGTCCCATAAATTTTCTCAAATCTCGTACTATTTTGCGAAATTCGACACTAAATTACATAATAACCGTCGTGCTTGTTGGTTTTTCGACCCACGGTTACCAGGCTTAACCAACAATCATTTTTTACAACGATACCTTTAATGATAGGGCTTGGAGTCAATTATAACCGGAGGGTCCGAGTTGTTTTCGGGAAGTAACGAGCGTATCATTGGAGTTGTTTGGTCTGGTTCCGTGGTTAACAATGTGACGAAATTCATTAGGAATTTCGAAGTTATACCATTCATCTATACATATAATAAAACAGTGAAATTGGCGTGTCTGTACATTTGTTGGGTTAGGTTGGGGGGCTAAGGAACAGTAATAATAAATAGAACATAAATCGACAGAAAGAGTGTTGTCTGTGTGTCTGTTTGTAGACGCTCATCTTCGGAACTACTGGACGGATTTGAATAAATCTTTTTTTGTTTAATAGCTTATTAACTCTGGGCAACATATAACATATACATATAGTACTTAATAAAAGTCTGTTTGTTTGTCCTTCACGCGCTAAGGAAGCAAGCAACGAAGCATCTTGATTGGATTAGGAAGTTGGGCCACCGGTACTCACTCAATAAGCGAAACACAGCACAACGTCGTTTCACGCCAGTTTTCTGTGAGGCCGTACGTCATCACTCCGGACGAGCCGGCCCATTCATGCCGAAGCATGACTCACCGACGGCATTAGTTGAAATAATGTAGGGTATAAAGGGTCTTGTTACCCTATAGCATAGGGACTTGGAAGAATTATTCGTATTTTTAAATTTCACGCCATTATAGCGTTGGGCTGGACTGGAAAAGAATATTCGCAATCTTACGTCAATAATTCCATTTCGTTATTTAATAATTGTCGAATACCTCTTGGACCTCGTATTCATCGTCTAGTACACTTCCTTAATTAAGACATGACTTCATCACTATAACTTACGTGCGTTCAGTTTTATTGTCGTCGTTGCAGAAGCGCCGAGCGTTACGTGTCTGTGATGAATCCATCAATCCTTTAATGAGTTTGATGAACCTCTACGGCTAAACATCTTTTATTGCTTCCGGAAATTATTGGGTGTTTGTCATGCGTGCCTCGGCACTAATGGGCCGGTTCGGCCGGAGAAGTACCTCGACCTCACAGAAAGCTGGCTAGGAACACCGACACCGATGTTACACATATCCGTGGGCGATCAGCCTGATTGCTGCTTTCACAAAAAAAAAATGGATTGTATATTTATCACCGTACAATGAGGTTAGTTGGCCTGTTACCTTAAGTCATATGCTTTTGTATTTCTCAATCGCATTGCTTTATAGGTTCATACATAAAATTACTATAACAGTTTACTATTAATTACCCTTAGATCTCAAATAGACATTGGCCGTGCTTGAACACAGAATATCATGAAGTTCTTAAATTTATTTTAAGAACTTAAATGTGTGTTTTTTCAGAGAAGCAAATCTTATAAAAGTGTCTGTTGCACAAATTACTTTTTGTATTGTAATCCCTTTGTTACGCAGTTTATATTCGTTTCCCATAATTAGTATGTTAAGTGATAGTATGATGAGTATGTGAATAAATTATAGAAGCGCCTATCCGTACATTGGACACACCCACCGAAGGCCGCCATTTTGGTAGCGCGCGCGCCGACCTTGATCACTTCATTATGATAAAGTCAAACTTACAGCCTTAAGGTGTGAGCAAACTATGCCGCGCCGCAGCGTACCGGGTCTCAGCGGAAAATCCGCCTACATACAAACTATATAGAGACGCATGCGCGTAACGGACACCTTGACACGATCCCTGCCGGATTTTTGCGGACGCGACACGGCCGGGCCCGGCAAGCCTTCAACATTTTGTACACATTAGATTTCTACTGTCTGGTACAACTGAATAACGGCTTTGTAGGTAGTTTAAAATCTTTTGGCAGATTATAGCAGGAAATTAATATTATAAAATAAAATATAATAAAACATTTAAAAAGAAAATAAAGATAGTCTACATAAACATTCAATATTATTTTAGTTTTAGTAGATTTTGGTAGAAATAGAAGAACATAACAAACTTTTGGTAAGTTTATCGAGTCACGAATGATTTAATAGTAGTCACTCTGACGTATTCATAATCCCTCAATGTGATGAGATCCCGTCAACAATGTGCCATAACGCATTTTGCCCTGCGCTGAGCCCCGACACGCCCGAGCACGGCCAGGCACGCTCCGTCAAAGTGTGCGCGTACATTGTTTTTATTATACATTTAAGAGATTTCTCTTAATAACGAAACTCTGAATGAGCAATAATATTAAATACTTAGTTTTACCCGCGGGTTAGCTTGCGTGGAAAAGTTTTTCAAGATCAAAAGTAACATGGGTTCTTTCAAATAAGTATATGCCAAAAATCAAGTCGATTGGTTGCTACCTTAGGGCGTGAAGTAAGGACAAGCCAACAAACAAATAATGAAACAGACACATATATCTATATAATATTATAATATGCATTTTTCATAAAGTTAGTGATTTGACCGTAACACTATTTGCTCGGCCCATATCCAAGACGCCCTCGTTAATTTTTTTCCATTGAGATTCGTTATTTCACATATATTAGGGAGCCCAAGAGGGGAATTTTGGATTTACTAGGTCTCCAGGACGCTCGAATTCTTTATCTATGGACGCTTCACACCACGTCAGTCTGGCCCTGTGCTAAGTACCCTCGGCTACTTGTGTTACAGGTACCAGACAACGGAAATATATTTAATACTTTTATACTATACACATGTTTAAGATTTTTATTATATGATACACATATTTAATATACATCCATGACCCGGGAACATTGAAAAATTTTTTGTTCCGTCGGCGGGATTCGAACCCTCGAACCCGCGACCCCCGGCGTGAGCTACCAAAGCTCAACCACTGCGTCACAGAGGTGGTCAAAATAAATCGGAAATAAATTTCAAAAGTTATTTCCGATTTATTTTGATCTGATCGAAATTGAAGTTGCTACTCTGGAGTATCAATCGATAAACGAATTCAATAGAAGAAAAGTAATAATTTTCGGAAAATCGATTTTTCTTGTGAGTTCTAGGTGCCCCCGGAAGAGTTCTATAATCTAGAGCGTCAACTGCTTCAGCCCCGACTCGAGCGATGGCTTCCGGTTCAACTGAATACGATTTAATGGAGCGGATAGGTGCGCTTATAGAAGATAAGCTGGCAGACTTTAAAATGGAACTATTTCCGGATAGAGCTTTTAGGCCGCCTCTAGGGAAGAGTAATATTTCTCCGACAACGCTACCTGCAGGTAATTTAGATCTGGTACAGGTACGGAATAAAAACAAGAACAAAAACCGTAAGGGTAGACGTCCTGTTCATCCCCCGGTAGCAGAGTTGCCACCTGTACCCCTAGTTTCTCAATTTGCAGAAGAGTCGACCAACCCACCAAACTGGGCATCTATTGCTGCTTCGAACGCAACTCCTGACTTGCGTTTGGGTCGTACTCCTGGGAGAATATCCAGTAACAATACGGCGGTAAGACCTGTCGAGTCTTTGCCCATCTCAGCCGCTATTACTATAACAGTGCCAGAAGGTTCTAGCACATCATACTCTGAGGTTATGTTAGCTGCTAAAACCCGGATTCGCCTTTCTGAAATCGGTATAGAAAAGGTTGATCCGAAGAGGACTGTGACTGGAGGGCTATTATTAAAAATAGCAGGCAATGATATATTATTTTAGCAACGCGTTTGCGGGAAGTTCTTTCTGAATTCGGTGTTCATGTTGCTCGACCTCTGAAAATGGGCGAGATTCGCATAAGAAATCTAGATGATGCCGTTACATCAGCAGAAGTTGCAGGGGCGATTGCAGATTTGGGAGGTTGTGTAGTTGAAGATATTAAAACGGGAGAGATTCGTCGTTCACCGACATCTCTAGGAACGATATGGGTAAGATGTCCTCTTACTACAATCAACAAACTAAGATCGACATCAAGTCTTCGTATTGGTTGGAGTATAGCAAAGGTAGATTTTTCGGAAGCTAGACCTCTGCAATGCTTTCGATGTCTTGAAAGAGGCCACGTTGGAAGAAGATGTACCAGCGACAAGGTCCGAAGCAACCGTTGTTTCGCTTGCGGAGAAGTTGGACATAAAGCAAGTAGTTGCATGGCAACTGAGTTTAAGTGTCCATTATGCTTGGACTTAGGTCGTAAAGCTAATCATCGATTAGGCTCAAAACAGTGTTGTCCACCAAAATCTAATAAAAAAAGGAGCCGAACTACTCAAAATTTGTTTGATGTAGACACTGAAGGTATTCAGGGCCCTAGTCCTATGTAAGAATTGTAAATTTCAAATTCGCTCGTTTAAAAATATTACAGGCTAATATTAACCACTGCCGTAGTGTTCAGCATCTCCTCATGCAGACTATTGTATAATGGTCTATTAGCCTTGCAGTTGTTGCAGAACCTTATGTAGTTCCAGAAAATTCTCGATGGTTTAGTGATGAAGAGTCAAAGATAGCAATTTATTGGACGGGAGTAAGAGGAACTTCTTGTTCATTGCTGCAACGTGGGTATGGTTTTGTGGCAGTTACGTGTGGGTCTCTCATTGTTGTAGGTTGTTATATTTCGCCAAACCGGCCCTTACCCGATTATCAACAATATTTGGACGATCTAACTATTTGCATTCGCAGCCATCCGTCTTGCCCTATGATTGTACTCGGTGATTTTAATGCTCACTCTAGAGTTCGGGGAGGCTCTAGAGATAGCCATAGGGGGACTTCTTTGATCGAGTGGGCTGCAGCATTAGATTTAAGACTTGTCAATCGAGGAACCACAAGCACATGTGTCCGATGGCAGGGGGAGTCAATCGTCGATCTCACGTGGGCATCCGCTAATGTTTTTCGAATACTAGAGGGTTGGCGGGTGGCGGAGGAGATTGTTACTCTTTCTGACCATCGACACATACTGTTTGATGTAAATTGTGCTGACTCCAGTCGATTAAATCAACAAAGACCAAGCAATATTTCTCGCCGATGGTCCACAAAGAATATGAATGTGGACATGTTAAAAGCTGCCGCTACAGCTGTGTCTTGGTCTCAAATCATCTGCGAAAATAATGGCGATCCAGATTCTGCAGCGGCTAGTAAAGCATCTGACAAAATGGTTTTTGTTTGTTCAGTCGCTACGCCACAGGTTGGACAGTACAAACATAGATCGCAGTATTGGTGGAACTCTGAAATTGCTCAACTGCGCGAAACTTGTTTGCGTGCTCGTCGTCAATTCACTAGATCAAGAAGAAGAAGACATTCAACCCCTCAAGAACTAGCAGACACCTATAGAGCATTTCGCGAGGCAACTAAGGCACTTCAAAAAGCTATTTCTGTTTCTAAGGCTAGATCGTGGTCTGAGCTTCTAGAGGGACTTGATAGAGATCCTTGGGGTCGACCATATCGTTTTGGGTAAGCTACGTCTATGGACTTCGCCTTTGACGGAGACTTTAGATCTGAGCCTTCTTCGAAGAGTAATTGACACTCTTTTCCCGACGGCAGTGACAACTCCGATGACAGTTCTGCCTGTAACATTATGGACTTAAGATTTGAATATTTCAGATGATGAACTGCATAGGGCTATTGTACGCTTAAAGAGAAGAAATACTACTCCTGGACCTGACAGAATTCCAGGGAAGGCTTGGATTGTCGCGTTCTCGGCCCTAGCTCAAGATATTAAGGCAGTTTTTAATCATCGGCAAGCTTTTCGAGAGGATTCTTGCTGATCGAATTAATAATCACCTTCTCCGATTTGGCCCTAACACATCGGATAATCAGTTTGGTTTCCGTCGAGGTCGTTCCACGGTAGATGCCATAAAACGTGTCCAGTCTCTAACAGAACAAGCTGTAAGTAGGGGACAAGTAGCACTTGCTATAAGCATTGACATTGTTAATGCCTTTAATTCGATTAGCTGGGACGCTGTTAAAGAAGCTCTTACTTACCATAATTTCCCGCCTTATTTACAAGCCATTGTAAGAGACTACCTGCGCGATAGGTACATAAGTTATGTAGATGAGAACCAACAAAAATGTCAGTGTGAGGTATTCTGCGGAGTTCCTCAAGGATCGTTGTTGGGTCCTTTATTGTGGAATTTAGCTTACGACCCGGTTTTGCGAGTGTTACTTCCCTTTGGGGTTTATGTCATTTGTTTTGCCGATGATACCATTATTTTAGTAGTCGGAAATTCCTTTCATATGGTTAAAAGACTAGCAGAAATTGCGGTGGCTATTGTGGTTGACAAAATTAAAACTCTCGGTCTACGTATAGCGTCCCATAAATCTGAGGCCATATGGTTTCATAAGCTGCCTAGAAGCAGAAATCCTCCTGAGATGCATATTCGTGTAAGAGACTCGCTCATCCACATAGGACGCTACATGAAGTATCTCGGACTCATACTCGATAGTCATTGGCGTTTCGAGGAACACTTCAATATTCTGACCCCCAAGATTGAGAAGGTGCTTGGTGCCATGCATAGATTACTGCCTAATATTGGTGGTCCTAGAGAAGAAGTTCGGCGTCTTTACGCTGGTGTAGTTAGGACTATGGTTCTTTATGGTGCACCAGTTTGGCACCAAAAACTGTCGAGTATTCGCCGAAACAGAAACAGAGTTCGCAGTCTCCAAAGAAGAATTGCCATAAGAATTATAAGGGGATATCGAACCATATCGTTTGAAGCAGCAACCATACTAGCACGTTTTCCTCCTCTAGATATTTTAGCGGAGATGGACGCTAGCGTTTATAAATGCTTACATTCTCCTCAAATGACAATAATGTCGTTGATCCTAACGCGATTAAGAGACAAAAACGTGCCAGGGTCATAGAAAAATGGCGGTCACTTTTAATGGATGAAACTTTTGCACAAAAACGTGTCATAGAAGCTGTGTTACCGTCTTTTGATACCTGGTTGGCTACCAATTTTAAAATGACATATCGACTTACACAGATATTTACAGGCTATGGTTGCTTTGGTGAATATTTGTGCAACATCGGGTGCGAATCAACTTCAGTGTGTCATCATTGTCGTGCTTCAACAGATTCTGCACAACATACTCTAGAGGAGTGCCCTGCT
>JAOTAV010044493.1:0-17336 GCA_026546445.1 Cyclargus thomasi
ACCTCCCTACCAATTTTCAACCAAATCTGTTCTGCCGTTCTTGAGTTATAAGTGGTGTAACTAACACGACTTTCTTTATATATATAGATAACTTCTAGCATTGAGTGGCAGAAAGTTACGTGAAAAATGCACGGCAACTCACATTACCAATATTTCACGCCTACAAAAGCTCTCCCATGAGTTTGAAGATATAGTAATTGTGACCTATACTCGATAGCGACTACATACTTTAGTATACATATTATTACAGTATGGCAAAATTTTACAGCGCCTCTAGCGGTCACTTAAGGAACGAAAATTGCTATACGAAAACTTTACTTACAAGTAATGTTATTTTATATTTACGCCAATGTACACATGTAAAGCGGTTGTCAACAAGGCCCCACAGACAACCGCGATTTCAGCCTGAGTGGGGTCATTACATTGCATTCCAGTTATGTTCCCACAACATAAAATAACACCAATATTATATGTTTCGTTGTTCAATTTTATTGTCTTAGTGTGTCATAGTTTAATATTATTTAATTTGTTTTTCATTTTTATTTTTTTGCCTCTCTTTGTTTTTTTAATTGTGTAATAACCTGTGTGTTGTAATGTTGTGTAATGCGTATGTGTTGTTAAATAAATGTTTATTATTATTACTTAGTCGGTATCGAGAATCGGCAAATAGTATTGATTTAAATTCTTGGTAGAGACACTGTACAATATGCCAGTGCAGTTTGCAGAGAGCTCCAAGTTCAATACCCACGTGTCAACTGTACCACCGAAGTTCGCGTAGTGCTGAATATATTCTAAAGCCTTTTAACTATAATTCCGTATAACCGTTTTGTAATACCGTTTACCGTCTATAAGTTTTAGTGAGAATATGAAAACCAATGCCGTCAATACACCTCTTAAGCTCTCTTGACTCAAATTACGAGTACGTTAAAATTTCAATTTGTCGTTATTCAATAACATACGCCATATTTTTTATTATTTAACTCTCTTATTAATTAAAAATATTTAAACAATGTTTAACTTATTTCGCCGTCCTTTTATGGCATATTGAAAACGTCACACGACAGAAGGGGATTATTAAAAAATTGTTTAATAAAAAATAGTTGCATAAGTCTTCTTGGATACATTTGTCTGTTTTGTCTCTTTTGTGGAAATTTTATATCAGTTTTAGTATAAATTAGCATGAAAATACTGTGAGGCCCGGAGAAGGGCCTAAAATATATCAAATATTTTTAATTTCAAAAATCTAATGATCCTAAAACATGACAAAAGTATTTCAAATGTGGAACAAACTGGATATTCCAAGTTTTTTCTATAAACTAGTTTGAACTAAATTGCAACTGATGTACGTAATAGATTCACAGACATTGAGAAATTAATATCGAAAAAACATCGCCAAACTTTTCCTCTGATAAAACCTGATATTAACACCATAGTTGAGATGATAATTAATTATGAACATTATCATTAATGTGGCTATAACGTGCGTTTATGAGCGACGCGCGACAGACAGGCGCGGGCAGACTTCTCCGGGGAAAATTTTATTGTATGCATAGGGATCTTCCATAAAGTACGTCATACATAGTGAGGAGAGGGGATCGTCGAAGTGTGATGTAGCATGATAAGGGCTAGTGGGGTCCTAAGTTTTGTGACGTCATTTTATAGTCTGGCTACTATAAGTTGTTACCTAGCGATAATTTTTACTAACAACATTATTCCGACGCATTCATTTATTTTGACTTTATGATCTTTTGTTTTTTTTATGTAAGATATGACATTTATTTGTCTAAATTAATTATATTTTTATATTAATTGTGTGAAAATACTATATAATAAGATATGAGAAACATTATTTTGTCCCTCCATCGAGTATAATTTTGATTATAGCAAAAACACTACACAACTATAACAAACATTGTATTTGATTTATAACAAACAACACTTTGTCCTATAAATCTCAATGATATAACACTTTAATTTTTACACAAAAACTTATTAAAATACTCGTGGTTAGGTCTCATGATCTGATAAATGACCAAAATCTTTTTCTCCACTACAATTGTGTACCATCTACAGAAATTTTGAATTTGGAAGGTTTTTTATAGGTTCAAAATATAGTAGCCAGACTATGATACATTTGATCACGAATCCACTAGCGAAAAAGCACATCTTTTTTAGGGTTTGCGGGATTATATTCTTGCTGTGATGTTTGGGTTTTCCAAAATATTCTTAGCGAACGTGAGAGATTCTTTTAATAAAGTTTTACGATTCTGAATACATGTGGTCACTCAGATCGTTTAGTTGTTGCACACCTTTACTCATAGATTTTGCCAATTTTGACATCACATACTATGTACACGACTGTTGTGTACTATCTTACATTGTCATAATCTGCTGTTCTGTACGTGTTGTGTGATGACGAAATAAATGTATTCTTATTCTTATGTTAATTCTTTACGTTTAAACGACCGAACGAATTCGATTAAATTTGGCATGGAGCTAGCTGGTAATTAGCACATAGAGTAATTTTTAATCTCGACTAAGCCACGGGGTATAACTAGTTTTGAATATAAATCAGTTATTACTTTATTCGATCTACGTACATATTATGTTACTATCTGTAAAGCGCTATACTGCACACCTTAGCCGCCAGCAGGCTTATTAATTTCTATGGAAATTGATGAATGATAAAGGCACCATAAAAGAATTTGAAACCAAGTCAATTGACGACTTCGGGCGGAATATGTCAATTCAATGTATATATATGGTTTGATATATCGCGACCTACTTTTTAGATCCGCATTCTGGCTCTGTTTCAACTTCCTTGACAGTACATTCGTCTTCTGGGGTTCATATTACAAGTGCGGCCCGCCGTAAGGTTTTTTTATTACCTTGTGGCCCTTGCCTGCCAAAAGGTTGCCGATGGCTGATCTAAATTCACCCGCTATTGAGAGATATCTTCACGGTACCAGCTAAAAACTGTACTGATAAATTTAAAACACGATGATAATTTCGGTGGGTAATTAATTTTTGGTAATTGGCTTATAAATAGCGCGATAAAAATGAGTTAACAGCAATTTAATGTTGCCAATTCACGACAGAGTAACAAAGTGAAATGAAACTCTTTTATTGTTTGTGTTATATTTGTGGATGTAAGTGATGTGGCATCTCATCATGTGATGGATAACCAATGGTGCACCGATTTTTAAGGGCATGAGTGTTTACTTTATAATTTACAACATTACGGAATGAAACAATGAAAATTATGGTGTAAAAAATTAAAGTCATTTTTCCGGTCCTACATCCTACATCTAGATCCATCAACTGGTTCTCTTTCAACTTCTATTATTTTTTATTATACATTTGTATGCATTAGTTATCTATACTAATATTATAAAGAGGAAACCTTTGTATTTTTGTATGTTTGTATTGAATAGGCTCAAAAACTACTGCACCGATTTCAAAATTTATTTTACCATTACTTAGAGGGATTCTTCCGAATCTGTATTTAATCCCGGAAAATAGGATTTATCGTGATAGTCAGTCGTCGAAAAAACTGCCGTACGTTAACGATTCTCGCGAACGCTGCCTAAATAGTTAGAGATGTATGGTTTACTTCTATATAAAAGTTGTAGAACTCAATAATGCCTACAAAAAGTCCGTGATAGTATAAACATTTATATATTAGCCATTATAACCAATTTTTCATAGAATAAAAATAATTAAAATGATTAGCCAATGTTTATTGATCATATTATCGTCAAATACTAATCCTTATCCAAATAAGATATTTATTGAGCAAGATTGTTTGAAAAGCTATAAATTACTTTTTATTTTATTCCAAACGGACAATCCACCCAAAAGATTTTACGAATTTAAAATTGTACGAAACAAAGATATGTAACACGAATAAAAAACCTATAAAAACATATATACAAAACATTTCTTTTTTCAATGAGCTTAAAAAATAAATATCCATCCGAGCGAATCCGGGGCAGGTCGCTAGTTAATATTAAAACAGGTGTTTGGATCTCGTGTAGATATATATTAAAGCATGTTACTCTTAGTAGGCTTATCGAATATTGCGTTATTATACTCGTACCTCTATCATTTAAGGTTTACCTTTTCATCAAATATATTTATTATTTACCTATATTATTTACTATTTAAAGCCCACAACTTCGTTGCGCAATATTTGTATATCACGCGGGAACCGGACATTTTCCCGGGATAAAAAGTATCCCATATGTTGCCAAGACCTAATAGCTATTAAACAAAAAAGATTTATTCAAATCCGCCTAGTTGTTCCGGAGGTTAGCGCGTACAAACAAACAAACAAACAGATAAACAGACAAACAAACAACTTTTTTTGGAGATTTGTGTCCTATTACTGTTCCTAAGCCCCCCACATTGAATAGTTTTTCTGTTTTATTATATGTATAGATAGTTTATACAATATACATATCGCTCTGACACTATACAGTATGTTTGTTTTCAATGCGTTTTTAAATATATGCATTTTTTTTCAGTGCTAATGTTTACGAATTTTGTAAACTCAGCATATTTATGGTTGTACTGTGGGTACGTACAACATTATAATTCGACGCGCTTGATTTTCTAAATACCAGCTTCTGATTGTATTCTTTATTGTAGAACTATCGAGAAATTTAAATATGTTCCTCTGAATGCCTCTCCGGCCTTGTTGAAATCGGAATGTTTTGATACAAGTCGAAAATCGGTTTTTTATGCATTTGGCTTTGGATCGAACCCGAATTTGAATGCTTCTGTTTTAATAATAAAAAATTACTTGCATTTGAAAAGATATAATGTCTTCGTTATCGACTGGTCCGAAGAAGTATCAACGGTGTTTGATTTGGACCTCATAAGGTACACGCTAGTTGCGGTACCTAACACTAAAAAGGTACGCAATGTATTACTACTACGGTATCTGTGGTTAGGTATATGCAAAATATAGACCCACCAAAAAACAGGCCAAGTCTCGATTGAGCTGCTAGTTTCTAAGACTAGAGAAAACTAGACAAAGGTTTGCCAAGCCAGAGGTTCCTTACTGCCTTTTATTTATTATTATAGTTTAGTATTATAATTAATGTTATATGACTAGCCTTTGACTATTCTTAATTAGTTAGTGGGTAAAAGTCAAAGGCCAGTCGTAACATTGATTATATTAATAAACGAATGTCAAAAAGGAACCTTTGACTTGGCAACTCTCTGAGTTAATGGGAAGTTGTAGTTCTATTTTGATGTTGGAGTCAGTTAGTGTTGGAAATTACGAAACTATGCTATAGCTTAACTACAGAACCAAATGACATACAAACTTGAAATTTCGGATTTCAAGTATGTGTTGTGAGCTCACTAGACGTTGGAAATTCCAACTTTCTGGTATTATCCAGTGGTTATTAATTGTGGGCTGATAATCCGGCGAAATGGTTCCCTTAAAGATGGTACGGAAGTGTTTGCTTCGCGCTCGACTTGGCAATGCCACTGCCGTGTCATTAAATATGCTGAAATGAAATATACCAACTACACATACTTTTTGGCTTCCGTCGATATTCGTCTATATTCGCTTTTGATCGACGAGTTGACAAAATAATACGGCCGATTATATAGACGCTTACATGATCGTGCCGAATAACGAACAACAAACATCTGCGAGTATGTTAGAGATTGCACTACGGTCTTTCAAATAATTAAACAAGCTATTATTTACTAAAGCTTAACAACAGGTGCTATACCGCGTCTTGTATATGAGAGCGGTGCCGCGGGGGAGGGTTACCATGTTTATCGACTATGCTTCTCTGTCAGTTGGCCCTCAACACCGACGGTAGTATTGTTGTGTTGTGATCAAGCTATAAACATTGGTTGATGAAATCAGGTCTAACACTGAAATTGTTTTAGGTGGGAAAGACTTGTGGGCGATCATTTTACGCAATGTCTAAGAATGGTCTAGATCTAGGTCGTACCCAAGTGATTGGCTACTCGCTCGGAGCTCATATGGCGGGCTACTGCGGAAGAGAACTTCTAAAGTTTAATAAAACTATATCAAGGTATTATCTCTACTTTACCGTAAATATATTTTAACTATTTTATGACTAATAAGTTGGTGCCTGCGACTTCGATGCGCAAAAATTTCTATATCAAGCTTTTTATCCCGGGAAAATGTAGGTTCCCCTACATTTTCCCGGGATAAAAAGCTTAGGTCTGCTAATAGCTATTAAACAAAATATATTTTTTTCAAATCTATCCGATTAGCGCGTACAAACAGACAACTTTTTTTTCTGTCGATATGTGTTCTATTACTGTTCCTTAGCACCTCCACATTGATTATTTTGTAAAAATATCAAATGTACAGACACTCCAATTTTACTGCTTTCTTATATGTATAGATGTTTAATTAAAACGGCTATAAACTCCTAATGAATAATCATATAAAATATGCAGAAGTCGAGTGCTAGTTAGTTACAAGAGTGAACACAGTAAGAGCTCTAACAAGATGCTCTAAAAATTGGCATACGCACCAAATAGGTTCATCGTAGCTCATTAACTCAGCGCGACTTGTCTCCATCAAACTTTTGCTGTTTTCCAATCCATCGATCCATCTCGTTAATACCCGTACATTACATGAAAATGACGAATTTATATCAGTTACCGAGACAAAATGTCTCAGTGCTATTATCACATAATATTGAAGTTGGCTTAATCATTCTATTCATCATCTACATTTCAGGATAACGGGTTTGGATCCAGCGGGTCCTATATTTGATGACTTTGGGCCGGGCCTTTTGCCGTCTAGTGCGGATTTCGTTGACGTCATCCACACTGACCCATGGTTCTTCGGCTCTAAGAAGCAGTTAGGGCACGTGGACATTTGGTCCAACTGCCATGCGCGAGTGCAGCCGAACTGTGCAGATACATCTGTATTGGAAGTCATTGATGGTAACGTTGAAAAATGTTAAGATCATTTGCAATGTATAAGGCCAAACTGCGTTCAAAGATATACTATCATAGAAGTTAATTAATGAGCAGTATACAGACTTCTTTATTCAGTCAGGGTATCGAACTAAGTCTTCTGTGGGCTCGCTTTCTGCTGGCTGGGCAGGCACCCGATCAATCGCAGGTTTTTGATTTACGTCTGAACGAATTTATCCGATAGTACACACAAAAAAGCCACCATATTAAATAGTCATAAAGAAGCAGCCGATCGACTTATATGTTGACATAGACTTAGCACAGAATAGAAATTACATTACAGAATGAGCACTCAATACAAACGGCCGGAAAACTGTCAAACCTCTACGCGCATCGATCTCGGTAGAATCTCGGTAGAGCTACAGCCACGAGTGGTACATAGTGGAGAGCGGATTACATTGAAATATTATGGAAAATTATAATAACCGTAAAAATCATACCTTGTATTGTACTGTTTATGGTAGCCTAAAGCAACCATTCTTTTTATTACCTGGTAATTCCGAAAGGTAAGATAAATAATGATAACTAATAACAATGTTAAGTAAATACTATTATATTGAGTTTACGGTAGACATTAATGAAACCTATCCAAAATTGTACTTATAGAGTGTAAATAAAATGATAATTTCGAGTCGAAAACATATATCCGTCAAATTCTTATTGAGAGAATTCATATATTGGATATTATTTAGTTTTTGATAAAATTAGATTTGCATAAAAGCAAATAGCAGATCAATCAGTTGACGTGGAGAGGGGGGAAATTTAATTTATTAATTTGTGCCACTAAATAAAATAAATAAAACCGTTCAAAAATACTATAATAAGTATTAAAAAATAATTACGTAGCCTAAAAGATATTACGTCCACTTTCGGTCGGGTGGTAATTAAAGTATTACCAAGAGGCAGCCCTAGAACATGTCACAAGCCGCGCGGCTGACACTGTCTATTTCAGACAGGGCGGGAGTGCACATACTGTTACCTTACCAGGGCGGGACATAGTGCACATAGTGTACCTTTACTGTAAACTTAGTAAAAAGGATATAGAGTAACATATGATACTTTTGGCCTCGAAATTTTTTTTCATGCAAGCGTTCACGCGGGCGTTAATTATAAAGCAATCCACATTTCCAGTTTCGTTATGTAACCACGAAGACGCTGTGAGGTATTATGCTGCTAGTCTACTGTATGCCAGCCACTTCTCAGCAGGTGCTAGTCGGTCTTGTCAGGAGTGGCAGATGAGTGATGCGGCCAAAGATTCGCTTGTTTACGTCGGAGAAAATACTGACAGAAGGTAGGTTGAAGGTTATATTTTAAGAAATTCTTATCGTACATATTAATTTACTAAGAGCCTGTTAAACCACTTCCTGATAAATGTCGAATAGTCAAATAACTTTTTTGACAGATTCTTTACACTTCATATTTTAGGAGGCAAGCGAGCAGAAGGGTTGCCTGATGAAATGAAAGCAACTGCCGTCGCCCATGGACATTCGCAACATCTGAAGAGTCGCAAGTGCGTTGCCGGCCTTTAAAAGATATATAGATATGAATAGGAAATGGGAATAGGAGATTAGGGAAGTTGAGACACCGGTAAACTTACTCACTAAAAGAAATACGGCATGACACCGCTTCACGCCAGTTTTCTGTGAGGCCGTGGTATCACTTCGATCGAGCCGGTCCATTCGTGCCGAAGTATGGCTCTTATCGTATATAATTAATGACAACAGTAAAATATGTCTTAACAAAGCTCTTCCTTTTTACAGCGCTCGCGGCGACTACTTCTTAAGAACTGATTCTAAATATCCGTTTGGAAAAGGAGCAACTGGCAGCTATTATTAAAAAAACGTTATTGAAGTCACGGAATGCTAAATAAAAGAAAAATACAACCAAATTGTTGCAATTCTTAATACTGGACCAGATAATAATAAAAATTTGGTGTTAGAAAATCGTCAAAATCCCCAAAAATTCGTATCTTTCGAATTCCAGTTCCATGCGAGCGAAGCGCGGACAAAAGCTAGAGTTGTAATTATGCCCTATCAAGCTATTTCTAATACACGCACACACGAATATACTAGCTAGCTACTAGCTTTTTCCCGCAGCTTCGCTCGCATTAAGAAGTATACAAAGTTTCACCCTCTTAGGGGTATACTTTAAAAACGTATTAAACTCTTGAAACTCTTGAAAACGTATTTGTTAATTTTAAATCAGCAGGTTAGAAATAAAATTTCAGGTATCTAATTGAAGAAATGACGCCCTTTCGTAGAGAGTTTAATAGAAACTTTTACCCCTTTTTCACCCCCTTTGGGGTGGAATTTCTAAAAATGCTTAAATACGTGTCCATTTATTTCAAATCAGTAGGTCAGAAATTAAATTTTCTCGTCTGTAACTTTAGGAATGACGAACTTTCAACCTCTATTTCACCCCCTTAGTGCTTAAATTTTTAAATTCCTTTCTTAATGAGTGTCTACTTAATAAAACAATTCTACTTACCAAATTTCATGGCTGTAGGTTTAACAGTTTTCGCTCGGTGATGATGAGTCAGTCAGTCAGTCAGGACTTGTTATTTTAGATATATAGAAGATTTATATATTTTTGTTTGTTTGTCACTGAATTCTTTTTAAACGAATGGACCGATTTTGGATGAAATGTTTTGGAGGACTTGAGAATGGTTTAAATTCATAAATTAGCCTGGCAGGACAGCGTCTATTGGGTCAATTTGTCAACTACATGGGCCATAGCCTAATTTCGTCACAAATTAGTAAACTAGAAAACCAACTGATTAAACAAACTATATAATCATTCAACTCTCCTTATTATCTATTATTTCAAACTCTAGCTACAGTGTTTCTTTAGCCAAACCCTACATTTTTGTACTAGTACTTTACTCTTTTTGTTTTTTATATAAGACAAAAATTATGTACCTACAACGTAGACTTTTTAAGGTAGGCTTGTGAGTTGTGACAGACATACATAAATTTTCGTTTAAGTATTGTAATTAGTAGTCAAGAAAGTAAATAGATAAACGCATATATAGACAATATGTTTGCATAATTTCTCTATATCAGTAGCCATTGCCTGCTTATTATTACCATTCTAGTCGAAGCGTTGCGTCGGTTTATTAATTTTTATAACGACAACATTTAAATTTACAATGAATAGGGTTACAATGAAGCGATTTTCAGTTACTCACGTTTGTTTATGTAAGTACAGTAAATGTTAACCTTATTGACCTATTTATTAAAATTGCAATCGTTCTTTAGAAAGACAAGAAATATTATAAATATCTTATAACCTTCTTACAAAGATATATATTTATACCAACACTAACACTTAACACGTATTGTCTGCAACATTCGGGCAGGACATTCTTACAGATCTCGAACTAGTCCAACTTTTGTTTTAACCTTTTTCAGTGTTAATGTTAAAATTCAACTTTGCGTACACGGCGAATTTAAGAATATACTGTGGGTAAGTCTTAGTAAATCTAAAATAATAAAAATCTAGATCTATTTATTAACTTTAATGTCTAAAAGTTGCATAAATAATAAATCCTCAGGAGACCTTAATAATTTTTTTTTCACACAACTTACAGGTTACGCCGCGCCGTACAAAATTTTTATTTTACTGCCTTTAAGTAAACTTTGTATTTAACTTTTGACCCAAACTGAAATTTTTAACGAGTTTAAAAAAATAATTTACATAGAACAGCGATTGAGAAAATTTAAATTTCCTAAATAACATTTTTCAGCTGTTAGCATATTATTATAACTGTTGTGTAATCTTCACATGGTCCATTATAAAAATTTACTTCTTATATTCATTTTCATAAATAATTTCAGAAATGTTAGCAACTTTACGTCCACACGCCTGGAAAACCCTCTACCACTGCTAAGTAATACGTGTTATAACAAAAATCTAAAAAGCATGTTTTACGCTTTTGGCTACACGGCGGGCCCGGAGAGTAGCATTACCCAAGCCATATTAAGGAGCTATTTAAAAATAAATTTCAACGTGTTCCTCGTAGACTGGCAAAAAGAATCTGCATCGTACCCTTCTTATTTACCAGAAGCACTGACATACACATTTTATGCTCTGCCAAATGCTAAGAAGGTAGGTCGATGAAACAAATGATCATCTTGTTTTATAGAAAATGATTTTAAACAATGAACCTTAAGTTTTTTTATTATTAACCAAGCTATAGGGTAAATGGAAATAGGTTAAAATGTGCATAAATCAATATATTTTTAATTTGAATGTAAGCCGGGCTTATTAGCTCTACAATGAGTTTACAGCAACATTATTTGTTGATAGTAGTAGTAGTCGGTATCGTCAAACCCATTCGACAGATCACGACTTACATAGAATTGACATATTCCGACCAAATGATGTAGACTCGTCAACTGACTCTCTTTCAATTTCCCCCATTATACAATGAACTAAGTTAGGTTTGTTTGTAGGTGGGAAAAACATGTGGGCAAGCATTGAACACCATGGCCGAAAACACTCTAGATCTGACCACGACTCATGTGATTGGCCACTCCCTAGGCGCCCACATGATGGGGTTCTGTGGCCAGGAATTACAGAAGTATAAGAAAAATATGACCAGGTAAACATTTCCCAGTATCCAAGAGTAGTTGATTATACATTATAAAATAAGGATCCTATAAAATTTCATCCATAGGAAGTTGAACAAGTGCTCATGGTTGTAAACCAGGCACACTACATACAAGCTAAGGAGGTAAAGCAAAACTTATTAGAAATCGAAGAAAAACCGAACCACTGCACCGGTGGTAATTCAAATATAATAAAAAGTTTCAGAGTAAGGGGTTCATACTTTTATGAATATTTCAGGCTGACAGGGTTAGACCCGGCGGGGCCAGTATTCGACTACACCCTGACGAGTGGAATAAATTCATCCAGCGCCAAGTTTGTGGACGTCATCCACACCAACCCCGGCTCCGAGGGCACAATACGAAACCTGGGCAGCGTTGACATATGGTTCAACTGTGACAAGCTATACCAACCGCAGTGTGTCAACGAAACGTCGGCAGCGAGAAAAAGTAAGTACTCCTTATTATAATTGCAAAAGTTTGTTACTTTTGACGCTTTAGTGGTTGACCAAATTGAGATGAAACTCGATATAAACTTTTAAAGATAAAAGACGACATATGTACGGTTCAGTATGTCGTTGAACTCGTACGTTTTGCCCAATCATCATATTTATACATATAAATGTAAGCATCAACAATAAAATAAAACACATTATTATCAAGCATCAACTAGGTGTTATTTAATCTTCATCATTACTATCAGCAAGCATATCAGCAGCAACCAGCATCATAACATCCAGCATCCATCATCCCAGCTTCTAGCAGCATTAGCATATCTATCAAAGGGTAAACCCTACAACATAGAATTTACTTTTCGTTACGAAAATTTTTGTAACTTAGGCGATAAACGAATTTAGGTGCAACAGAATTGCAGGCCTAATAAAATCAAAATTTGGAGCTAACAAAAAGACTACGGTGCTGTTGCATTACTACCTTAAAGGTCTCTTGTCTGACAGATAAGCTGTGTATAGCCTAGGGAAGTATGGAGAATCTGTCTAATAATGCGGACAACTTCTCCGATACTTATCATGAAGCGGTGCAACAAGCCCCTTGTATTTAAAAAAACTGAATTTTCAGCATTCTGCAGCCATGATTCGGCGTGCTACTTCTTCGCAGAGGCGGTTCTAAACGCATCTTCCTTCGTGGCAGAGCGCAGCAGATCTTGCCCTCAGTGGCAGCGGCCAGCTTCTACCCCAGAAATTAGCAATATCATCTACGTCGGAGAGACTATCGATACAAGGTAAATGAATTTTAGATTCCTAACCTTTATTAGGCAATTTTAATTTTAGAATTGCTCTCAGAAAATACATTCATGAATCACGCTTAATCAATATTCACTAACGACCCGTCCACAAAA
This sequence comes from Cyclargus thomasi, assembly GCA_026546445.1. NCBI lineage: Eukaryota > Metazoa > Arthropoda > Insecta > Lepidoptera > Lycaenidae > Cyclargus > Cyclargus thomasi. The sequence goes on from JAOTAV010044493.1 coordinate 12,949, forward strand.
TGGTTGAGTCATATGACCCCGTAGGAGACCTTTATTGGTCGATAGAAGAGCATAAAACAATAAGATTTTATTATATTGTGTGATTCCACTTGTAAGCCGTCCAACTGGATGCTGGTGAGAAATCTAAAGTCAGAAAGTACATTTTAGACATATATTTTTGTACGGCATTGCGGAATAATGGATAAGAAGTGGCTCTTCCACGGTAAGGAGCGTCCGTTTTATGTACTTGATATCGTTATAACTACTATTTTCCTCCTAGGTCATTTATCATATTAGCCTCTCTGCAACCCTTTGGAAACTATTGTGACCCTCTCGATTTTATTAAAATTTGTCTTTTCAGTGCTCGAGGTCTATACTATTTGAGAACTAATGATCGACCACCCTACGGTTTGGGAGCTGAAGGACTCCACGCCGCCTGACACCCACTATACATGAAGCTCCAACGTCCAGTATATGAATGTGTGACAACGGTGTAGATCTTTAATAAAAATATATACATCTTGAATGCGTTGTCAGTTGTCACTGAACTCCTAAACGTCTGGACTGATTATTTAAATAACATGATTTGATGAAATCTTGCGTGTTGTGAGAATAGATTCAGAAACAAAAAAACCCGACAGAAAAACGGTTGTCGGGTCCGGTAGTATTCACAATTTTTTTTTTATTCTTTTAATTGCAAAAAAAATAATTCTACAGCCGAACATATAACCTCTTTGTTTTTGGATGTCGGTTAAAAACAGAATACTATAACTTGACCACAACCACTGTAACGCGCACTAGGAACATGAGACGGGGCGGGGGACGGGTAAGAATACAACCCATACAACCGGCGTCAGTGTTGACGGCCAACTGACAGAGTAGCACGGCCGGTAAGCATGGTAACCGTCTCCCGCCGTGCCACGCTCATACCCAAGACGCGGTATAGCTGTTGTCAAGCGACTAGTTTTCTGTTGTTGTTTTTGTTAGGTTATTACATTTCTTTGTCAAAGTCAAAGGTCTAGTTAAGTTCGCTCCAGACAAACCTGAGTGGTTTAAGGAGTGTATATTTAACCAAAAAAATAAATAATAAATAAAAAAACTGACCGTGTTGTAAACGTATGTATCACTAAAACGAGCAAATTTTTTGAAGCGTTGCACCTGGCAGCATTGGTATTACTTTGGACATGTTACTTTAGATTGTAAAATTCGGTAGACATAAGAAGGTATTGAAAATTTCGAATATTTCGTTGTGCTCTACATACAACCTGAACAAAACTAAACTCGGTGCCAAAAAGACAGCATTAATCAATCATGTTATAGTTGCTTCAACCACAGAGTAAATGAAAGTACAAGGTTCTACCGAGACTGATATAAGAGGATCTTTGGGCAATTTACGTCATCATGACGCTTATTACGTTTCCGCGGTATTGTTATTTTTTGCGTTGATTAACACGGGGTTAAGCATCGTTACTTTCATAGTTCATTCAGGGAAACAGTGTCTCTTGAAAATGTCTTACATGGTTTTTAATAGTTTATAATAAATATATATCTTATCATTTTATGACACACAAGTCTCTTAATGACGATTTTTATTAAAAATTGATTTTGTAATTGATAGACCATTTGTGCCTATTGTTGTTTTAATACTCGTAAACATCTGTCTGTCTGTGTGAGTTAAATAAGTGACAATTTGAATGCCACCTAACACCGAATGTTCCTTTTTTGTCTCCGTGCCCGCTGCCGCACCTTGCGCCCCGCGAATGAATTGTTCACAGTTGTTGAAGAGAGTGTAACGAGGCAAATATTGATAGGTCATAGTAATCTATGGCACATAATTCGTCGTATCCTACGATTATTCGTAGGATACGACGAATTAAGGGCACTCTAGTCATTCTGGCTTATAGCTTTTATTGTTAATTTGGAGATATATTATCTATAATTAGTGTAAAAAATCGAAATAGCTTTAATACCCAGTAAATAAAGTATTAAAAAATGCAATATTTGCCAAGACTTGAATTTCTCGGCGTCGTTTTCAGTGCGTGAATAGACGCGCAAGGCAGAAATGAGACGCTCGCAAAAGCCTGTCTTGTTTCGAAAAAAAAAAACAGATAAAATACATTTTTGCAAATAGTTCCTTTTTCCACAGAAAGGAATAAAACCTTCTCCTGTAAAGTTCGCTTTCTGCAATTGCGCCCTTATTAGTAGGACGAAATACGTTAAGCATCTCATCTAGTTATTTGTGGAAACTTGTTAGAATCGAGGAATTGTAAAATAACTAGGAAATGCCTAGCTATTAATTTTATTTTGTTAGTTAGTAAACGGATCATTGTTACAGGAAATACGCATAATGTGCCTAAGTAAATAATTAGAGACTTGTGACGCTAAACTACTGGAAACTTATCTCAAAAACAACATATAAATAGAATCAGTTAGTATTGATGTTCAGTCTCTATGATATTTTGTTATATCTATAAAACAATTAAAATGAATTTCGTTTCGACCATTTTGTTTGTTATAAGTAAGTGATTTGTTGTTTATAAGATTTGAATTTTTAAGTAACAAAGCGTTTCACGCCAACAGTAGGACTATTGAGACGCCATTTTGAATTGCCATCAATTTTTGTTACAGTGTTGTTAGCATCGAGGAACGTTTCGTATGCAGCATATTTAAGGCTTTACTGCGGGTAAGATTAACAGGAACATCTCCTTAGAATTTAGTTCATATATACTCCTGAAATAAAAACATGTGGGAAGCCATGCTTCGACACGAATGGGCCGACTCGACCGGAGTGATACCACGGCCTCACAGAAAACTGGCGTGAAACGGCGTTGTGTGTTCAGTGAGTGAGTTTACTAGTGGCCTATCTACCCTAATCCCTATCCTAATCCTTATCCCTATTTTCATTCTCTATTCCCTCATAAATGCCGGCAACGCCCTTGCGATTCTTCAGATGTCGCAAATAGGCGACGGTAGTTGCTTTAAAAAGTGGGGTATGAAGAGTCCCTAGGTAAAAAAACAAATAAATAAAAAAAACATATTTATTATGCAGTACTTATTCTTGATTTCAAGGTGTCATACTGCAGTATAAAATATTACCTGGCAATACTTAGGTATATTCCGAGAGCATTTTCTTACATTCAATAACAAATATTTTTATCCCTCTGTTCCTATTAGTAACATCGACGACTACATCAGTGTGGAGTTAGAGGCGCCCCTCCCGCTGCTACAGTCAAAATGCTTCAACAAGGACCTCAGGACGCTGATCTATGCTTTCGGCTTCACGTCCAGCCCTAAAGCTGATACTGCGGAAGCTATACTGGAGGCATACATGAGGATCGGCGATTACAACCTGTTTGTCCTGGACTGGGAGGAGGAGGCTGCGTCACCGTCCTTGATCATGGACGTTGTGACGTACCCCGCGTCCGCTGTACCGAATACTATAAGGGTTTGTACTGATCTCTTGAGGGTAAAGTATTGCTCTGGAATTATGGCCAACACAAGAACATAAAGTCATACTATGTGTTTTCGGGTTTGTCATTCTTGCTTCTTTTATCGTCATCGTGTTGTGTGTCAGTTTATACGAGTTTACCGGGGCTTGCGTACAATTTAAGATCACTTAAAAATACCATTGTTCTAGTAAGCGAGAAGCATTATGTTCTTTCAAGACTAAAGGTAGCATATTATGTTAAAAGTTGAACCAAAATTGTTGAAGTTATACCAAAAATCAAGTCGATTAATCGCTGAAATAGCGTGTCAAGTATCGAATATTTTATGCAAATGGATAACCCATGCTATGTGTGGGATATGATAGTTTGTCATATTTTTTGACGTTGCTTTAGTGGTTATATTACATATTAATTATATTAAGCTGAGCCTTCTATTTTAAAATATTAATTTTCCAATTGCGAAATTGCCATTTAAAAGATTATATAAAAAACATTATCAGCCTTCTCGGTTTCAGATTGGTGAGCAATGCGGTCTGGCCCTGGACCAAATGTCGTCCAGCACTCTCAACTTGACCACCACACACCTGATGGGACACTCGCTCGGTGCCCATCTAGTGGGATATTGTGGTAAAGAATTACAGAACTTCAATAAAAATGTATCGAGGTAAGTTGATATTCGGTTTATTATTATTCAATTATAGAGTTAAAGTTTTAAGGAACAAATTAGTGTTTTTTGTTACACTTATGTTCATTTTTGGGGCTCCTTATCCATAGCGTAAAAACGAGACCCAGTTACTAAGACTTCGATATCTGTCCGTCTCTACGCTGTATCTCAAGAACGGCATAGTTGTTACCGTTTTTAAGTGCCGATTTACATTTAATTTATTTAAGTTGCGAGTTAACTTGCGCGATCGGCGAGTTTAGTTATTTTTGACGTTTGAACGGTAAAATCGAGTTAAGTTG
>JAOTAV010044504.1:0-17334 GCA_026546445.1 Cyclargus thomasi
AGGCGGGTACCAATGAGACATTTTCCGATCTCAAGTATATAATACGTATGCTCATTGCCGTGGGAGAGCCATGCTTCAGCTCGAATGGGCTGGCTCGACCAGAGTGACACCACGGCCTAATAGAAACCTGGCGTGATACGGCATTGTGCTGTGCTTCGTTCAGTGATTGAGTTTACCGGTGGCCCTAAGCCCTCTTTACCTATTTCTATCACTTATTCAATCATAAAGGCCGGCAACGCACTTGCGACTCTTGGCAATGGAAGTTTCTTTTTATCAGATAACCCGTCTGCTCTCTTTTCCCCTCAATATCATAAAAAAGACGGACAGAGAGACAGACGAACAGACATCAAAGTCGCATAACAGGGTCCCCTATTTTACCTTTTTAAGCACAGAAACCTAAAAAATACTAGCTGTCTCGAAAAACATTGTTTGTCATATAAAAAATTTTAAACCATGTAGGGGTATAAAAAATTCTCGGAACTACTCAATATGCTCAAGAAATTTAATAAGAATCGGCCAAGCCATACCGGAGGCGTACGGGAACAAAATATATTGTGACTCGAGAATTTTATACATATTATAAATATTATATACCATTTTAAGGCTTCCCTTTAACCCAGCAAGTCGTCCAAATATAACCCGGGGCAAGGAGTTTTCGGCTTCCCCCCGTCGAGTACAAAGAGAAAATCATTAAAAGGGGTACATTATACACCCAAAATGATTCACAATTCTTTATAATCGGAAACATTTTTTCGATATTTCGAGTGGTGAGGGTGTTTTACTTGGGAGATAAAAGTTGGAACAAGAAAACATCTGAATTAGAAAGTAAGGACTTTTGGATTGGAAAACGATACAGGCTGGTTTAAACGAGCAAACTTATCGATCTGGTGGAATCTTTCGCTTTTTAGCGCTGCTTCTTTCACAGTGAATTTTATATAAGGGACACATTACAAACCTTTAAATATCACTCATATTCTTTACATACTGTTTAATATTAATAAAAGACTTTAACAATCTCACATTACACTATGAAAAATAATTTAAAAATATTATTTTCTAACTGACTTTTTCAATTACAAATTACATACACTGTTCACACGGATATAATATATGGGGGCCAAAATAACTTTATCCTTGTTGGCAGTCCGGTAAAAACCGCGTTTTCCCGTTCACCAAAACCGAAATCAAAACTAGATGTTTTCACCCGCAAAAAAGCAATACCGCTCAACCTCGTGAATATATAACGTAGATGCCGGCCAAATCTCTAACGAGTTGCGAAACAAATAAACCGCGTTACAACACGACCATAAATAATATAGCAGTCGACCGACGAGCGGGAGGTGTATTGTTGAATACCGTTAATACGAAATTAAAAAATCACAATTTCGTCAACTAGGTTTTATGACATTTTTTTTTGCCGTGGGAGAGCCATGCTTCGCTCATAAAAAAAATGCCGGCAACGCACTTGCGTCGGATGTCGCGAGTGTCCACGGGCGACGGCACTTACTTTCCACCAGGTAACCCTATTATAAAAAAACACTCACATAATCTACCTACCTACCTTTAAGGGCCACCGGTAAACCCGCTCACTGAGCTAAACACAGCTCACAAAAATCTCGGCCGAGGCCGTCGTATCACTCCGGTCGAGCCAGGCCCAATCGTGCCGAAGCATGGCTCTCCCATGGCAAAAATTTTCCTTCTTTTGATAATATATGTCGCCGTCGTTCAACAACTCGTACATCGCACTATTACGCGCTGACACGACGTGGTCTATTATAGTTTTGAAAGAACAGCTATAATACAGTTCTTTCAAAACTATCCACATGTACAGAACACGCACTTGGTCGGTTCTGAGAACGTTTATGTCAGAATATATACATTAATATATATTCCGACATAAATGTTCTCAGAATATATACATCGTATAGTATTGTTATTGTATTCAGTCTAGAAATCTTCAAGGTCTGATTCTAAGGTTTAGATCTAATATAGGTCTAGCACGAACAAGAAAAGTTATACAATCAGGTCCTGAATAACTAGTGTTGATAACTTTGGGGACGTTTTGGTTAGGATTGCTCACTCGACCTACAATTCTAGAATAATATTCGGGTCTGACATCTCAAAGGGTTGTAATTAGTGAAGAATATATTAAAATATTAGACGGGGTATGTTATATAAATCGCAAAGAAAATTTTGCTCCTAAAAGATGATCAGTTATTTAGCAACACTTTAGCGACACGAGATCCACAATCTGTCTCTGTTTCAACTTCTCTGATTGTACATAGGAAAATCTTAAGTTGGAACTGGGGACCAAAGAGTTTAGGCAGACGCGGTCAAATCAAATGTAGATATTTATGGTTATATTATTTTTAACACTTTCAGCGCTCTTATTTTTAACACTTTTGCAGTGTTATTATATCGTTTTGAAACGACATGTACTATCGAAGAAATTGAAATAGAGCCAGTTTACCTGCGACATTAAGTCGAAATATGCCTATTCCATCTCATCCTGATCTATGTGCCTGGGTTTAATATAACACGGCCATGTTATTATTCAGATCTACATATTATTTAGATAAGCAATCACGCTCTCAACCATTTTCCCTGTTAGTGCGTAAACAGGTCATGTTCTCAATATATCCGTCGCTGATTCGCCACAGTTGATAGCCGGGGAGGCGAGAGTGCTATCTCTGTAGTAACTCAAGCGTCGTGGAGACCTAGTACGTTTGTAGATTAGGTAAAACGTTGAAAAAAATAATATGGACATTTTATATTTTAGCGGTGGGATAAGACGCTACTGGGCTACGTGGGTTCCCCTACTTATTATCCATGATTTCGTCCGCAGTTTATAGACACACGCAAGAGGGTGAAGGACGCTATAACATGCACCATAACATATTTTCAATTTTTTTAAAAGTAACCTAAACTTCATTTTTGCACGCAATCTAAAGTTTTTTTGTAATATAATATAAATCATCTCAGTTCCTTTTCAGATCTAAAAGTATCTTTACAATACTTTTATGCCTGTTTCCATTATAATTAAACTTTAAATATAATTGCTTTTAAAAATGATGAAGTCCAATAAATTTTTTGGATAAAATTAAAAACTACAAAATCACAAGCTTTTAAAGTAGTCACCTGGAAAGAGAGATCTGCTATTAGCTATAACGTCTAAGCTGCATAGAAAGTTCACACTTGCCGTGGAAGAGCACTGCTTCGGCATGAATGTGCCGGCTCGATCGGAGTGATGCCACAGCGTCGCAAAAAACTGGCGTAAGTTTATCGGTGGCCCAACTTCTCTAACCCCCCTTTCCCTATTCCCTCATGGCATGGAAGGCCGGAAACGCACTTGCGACTCTTCGGACGTTACGAGTGTCCACTGGCGACGGCATTTGCTTTCCATCAGATAAGTTTCTGTCTGCTCGCTTGCCCCCTAAATATCATAATAAATACTAACTTACATTTTGAGAGAAAAAGATGAGTAGTAAACTTAAATCGCTAATATCTTACTTATTTCTCAACAGAAATCAGAGTTTTTTGTCATTTTATACATCTGCTAGGCTAGTATCATGACAATTTGCATTCAATAGATTTCGTTTCCCCCTTACATATTAACGATGTAAAATTAATTACCGTTAATAAGTTATCGTACAAACAGCTCATCGAAGATAATTAAATGCGTACTTATTACGCATTTCATTGGATATTTACGTATCGTTCCGATGCGAGATTATTACGTTACGTTAATTAGAATGGAATCGGTTATCGTAATGAGATGCGAGCAGATAGAGATATAATAGAGAGAGAGAGAGATTTATCGATATAGCTCTATAATTTAGAGGTGTAGAGTCTAAACTCAATGTTGTTGCATTTTGCATACATATTATTGTTATTATATTATTTTATATAATTTTCAATAAAAAAATATCACTAAAGCGACTAAAACACACCATTGTAAAGGCGAAATGATGTATGTAATGTGTATGTTTGTAGCATAGCAATGCCAAGGTATAACGGAATTTGATCAAATATAACAACATACCCTCTTATTCATAAAAATATTTAAGCAATGTTTAACTAATTAAGGTTTGCTGTCCCTTTCTGTCATGTGACGTTTTTAGCATTCCAGAAAGGGACAGCGACCCTTGATTAGTTAGACATTGCTTAAATATTTTCATGAATCAGGGGGTTAAACTCTGGATAAACAATTCAATAATACTTATTACAAAAAGTTTAGTATATCTGTGTGATAGTGTCAAGACCTGTAAAAACTATAAACGATTAATAACTTTATAAACTACCCTTCGTCTCTTATTAGTCGTAGCATCACGTTACGACTTATACAGCCTTCCTCAATAAATGGACTAACCAACACAAAAATAACTTTTCAATTCCGGCCAGTAGTTCCTGACATTAGTGCGTTCAAACAAATAAACAAACAAACTCTTCAGCTTTATATTATGTTATACTAAATTAATATCTAACAATATTAATTTAGTATAACATATCTATGTAATGTTGTTATACGTGCGCCCGCGCACCCCCGCGTTGCATCGCGTATATTTTTCAAGGCTCAATAAATGTCATTGCGAAATTGACCACGTGTTTGATTAGACGTATTGCCCACCCGCGTATCTAACATTAATATTATAGATTACATACCAACATTGAAAATTGAGACAAACGCCACTTAAACCCATAAAATAGCCGGCACTTGACATTGAAATATGTAAAAAGTCGGTCTGTATCGACGTCACGGGCGAACATTTATAACGCGAGTGGCGATACAGGTCCATCCGTCATTTATAGTATTGTGAATTGGACGACTTAGGAATCCAACAAACTAAGCCCAGCCTGCTGTTTTTTGATATTGCAAATGTTCTACAGGCTGCGCACGCAGTAATACCACGGACTCATAGAAAACTGTCGTGAAACGGCGTTGTATAGAAGGACGTACATTCGCATTTGTAATATTCTTAAGCATTATTTCTTAAGGACAATTCAATTAATAATAATAATAACATATATGGACGCTTTACACCACGTCAGTCTGGCCCCGTGGTAAGTACCTGAAGAACTTGCGTTACGGATACTAACAACCGACAACAGAAATATTTTTATACTTTTATACCATACACTTTTTTAAGATTTTTATTACATGATACAAATATTTAATACACATCCACGACCCAGGAACTTTGAGAAGCTTTCGTTCCGTCGACGACGATTTCGAACCCGCGACCCCCGGCGCGGCGTGAGCTACCAAGGTGCTCAACCACTGCGCCACAGAGGTCGTCAAATGAAATTTAACTCCGTTGCTCAAAGATTCGTTTATCGCGCGGAAACCGTTCATTTTTCTCAGAATTAAACTATCCATATCCCCAGGACTCGAAGTATGTTCATACCAAATCAATTCAATAAAAAGAAAAAAAAATCCAGTTCGTTGTGTGATACTTAAATATATCATTTATTTTGGTTTTTGTATTTATAGCGGCAATACATAATGTCGAACGGACAGACGTCGAAGTCTTAGTAATAGGGTCCCGTTTTAACCTTTGGGTACGGAACCCTAAAACTGAAATTCAGAGTCTAAGCGAAACCGTATCCTCATCGTTCATGGATCCATAATACTTCTTCGTTAAAACTCCTGATCGACCGGTGTTTTTGTCTCTACCCCCGTCATACGTGTAGCTATTAATTTTTAATTTAGCCGTAACCAATGTATTTTTATTGCCAACAATTTCGGACTTTAATATCGGCGCGATCAAATTTATCGGAAACGAATTTATTGCGAGGATTTGTTTTGTTACGATCGAAAAAAGGTGCGCCATTTTGAAAACAGAATTAATTATTTTGGAAAAAATAAACACGTCATCATAAATTAACTTTTCTGAGTAATAACGATAAATATGTTACCAAAATAAATATTATAACAACGCAACGATAAATGTTTAACTCGGTTTAACATCATAAAAAGAAAAGAGAGAGAACATTTTAACTCTTCGTCTCTACTTTTAGGAGGTTTACACATGTACAAACACTCTCCCCATACTATGAAATAAAATATACATTTTTTACGCTATATGATCTATGTCGAAAAAGTCACTGAAAACTGATACGTTGCGCGGTTTGCTCAGTGTGCCGTTTAAGAAAAATATAAGGAAAATCGTATAAGTGACAACCCTACACGTCAGATGCACCATTAATAAAAATACATCCGCGTATCTCGCAGACGACAGGACGACACGATCCAGAAAGATACAAAAAAATTACACTCCACATGTTACGTCGCTTAAAATGGCGTTTTTAGGGTTCCTTACTCAAATTTTCATTCAAAATTTTATTATTAGTAATAGTGACTTTGATGTCTGTTAAACGGTAATAGATAGAGAGTTGAAATTTTCACAGAATGTGTATTTCGGTTACCGTTATAACAAGAAATACTAAAAATAAAATAAATTAAACATTTAAAGGCATTTAATACAACAAATATGTTTTCTGCGTTTGCACTCAGCTCCGACACGCCGCTGATGACGAGTTTGTCATCAGCGGCGTGGCGGAGTAGCTGGTTCAATTCCCACCAACTCCTTTTTATTTTATGACTTTGGTGCAATTTTAACTTTTTCATAAATTTTTGAAACATTTAAAACTTTCAAAAATGCGTTTTTACAATTTCTTGCTCTGTACTGGTACGGAACTTTTCATGCGCGAGTCCAAATCGCACTTGCCCGGTTTTTTAGAATTTATCAGTCTGTTGAAATTTTAGAAATCTAAATCCGTTCATTAATTTTGCATCAAAATGCTCAAGATTACACGTAGAAAATAAATTATAAAAATGCACAAAATTAAAAGTGAATATAGTTATTAAAACGCTCATTTTTAAAACTTATGGATCCTAATCTCGGGAAAGTTAATAATGAGCTAGTGCAATAAATATCAGGCTCACGCTTAGCCTGTTAACAGTGTTAATTAGCCTGAACTCCAAGTGCAGGCTAGCGAGATAAGTGTGGGGTAAGTGTGTAAGGGTCGATACAGACTAACGACTTTTTGAATTTTAAGAATAGTCAAAAGTCTTTTGTGGACAATAATTAAACAAAAATTTGCACAAACTTTTCGCAAAAATTACATTATTTCAGAGAGAAAATTATATTTTTAATATTTAAAGTTAACAATGTACTTATCCTAGTTCAATTTATATTTAAGGAGGACGATAAAAGAAATACATAACTCTGGTAGGATAGAATAACTACACTTAGCAAAATCGAACGAAAATATCCCCATTTTTATAGCTCTCCAATCAAGAGTAGGGGTAAGTGTGCAAGTGCAGGTCGTTTAATATGTTACACTTAACGTAATTTATTTTGCGCCATCGCCCGCGGAGCTGAAGTGTATTAATGAATCTTCACAGGAGATTTTCATAAGGGGCGCCGCATGGTTATCAGTTTATGAGGAAATATAAAATATGGTTTATAGAAAATTGCTTTACTTCGTTGTTATTTCGCATAAATATTTAAGCTTTGATTATGGAAGCTGGTAACAGGCTAGCTACGCAGGAGTTAATTTAGTGTCCAATTATGTGAGACACAAGTGTACTAAGCTAGCTCTATAAGTTTCGTATTGTTTTTCAGTGGAACCAATACGACTAGAAATCCGGCAAAAGATCTTTTTAATGCTTACGCAACGCATCGACAATTTTTTCCTTCGCCAAATCACATGATTAGCCTTCATTACAACCTGTATAATGTAACCAACAATTTTACATAGGAATCGAATCTACGAGTACGCCTAAGTCAAAACCCACGGCCTAAGCCATTGGACCACGTAGGTTTTCAATAAAAATTTATTTTTTTGATCAAAATAAACTATTTATGGTTCTCTAGATCTAAGCAGTGACTAGCTAATTTATAATGAGTTAATTAATTAGTCATGACATAACATACATTGTTGACATGTGTAGCGCTGGCGTGCTACAGGGATCGGCCCTTGGGCTTCACTAGCTTACTTTTGGCAGTCATTACTAACTTACCCTCTTATTCATTTAATATTTAAACAGTGTTTAACTAATCAAGGTTGGCTGTCTTTTTCTGCGTGTGATGTTTTCAATATTCCAGAAAGGGACTGCGAATCTTGAGTAGTAAAAGACTGTTAAAATATTTTTATGAATTAGAGGGGAAGGTACAGTTTACCTGACAGGTTAGGTAGGTTTTTATATTTGAACTTTTCAAAACCTTTAGCTTGTGTGGGATTACAAAACACATTTTGTTAGAGCGGTTAAAACAAATTCATAAGAAATAGACCCAGCTTATATTCGATACTTGACAGACTAACATTCGACGTATCCTCTTATCGGCAGTGGCTTTGTATTGAGTTTGAAGCAAAAGTATTTCTCGATATCGACTATGTACATTTTTAGTATGGCAAAATTTTACAGCGCCTCTAGCGGTCACTGGCGGAACTAAAATTGCCAAAATCAAAATTTACGTAGGCAGTGTCGAGTATCGACCAATACTATTGCTTCAAACTCATGGTAAAGCTACAGTAACTGATAACTACCTAAAAATAACACAAAAAAAAAGGAAGAAAAAATTCCCTTACCTTCCTCAGCATTTCCTCGAGCGACTCCATCTCGGCGGCGGCGCGCACGCCCGCGTTCACGCCGTTATTGTTGTTCGTCATAGAGTCGTGTGCATCACCATTTGACGTTACGAGCCCGCACCTTATGACCGCTTATACAGGGTACACTTTACAGGCTCGAACTTATTTCATTCACCGTGTCCGCTTACATGATTTTACGCAGCCTGCTGTTACACGGAGGCCGGTCTATATTCGGCCGGCCGGTATATTCGACGTTACTAGTCTGCACCATACGATCACATCACAATTTTACTTTCTCGGCCTTAGTACCTAAGCCTGTTTAATGAAATTTTAGCAGGTTTTAGGTGCACAATATTTGAATAAGGGCCAAAAGTTTTTTTATCACTTTTTGTCATTAATCACTCCACACTGACTAGATCCAAGGACTAACACTTTTTTTTTAATTCTAGTTATTTGCGGGAGGTAACACTTGCGTCAACGTAAAATGATTTACGATAAGATATTTTATTTTCATAGTTCGCCGTTAAGAATCCGCACTTTTTAATTGACTAGATCTTGACTAGTACTTAAACAACAGCCCGTTACTGTCAGAGCATTAATAATAATAAATGTTATTAAATATGTTTGTAATCTATACAAAATTAGACTTCAATAATAATAATAGTAAATTTATTTTTTGTCACCACAATAATTACAGAGCTACTTATATCATTACAATAATAAATAGTTCAGACTTTGTGGGGAGACTGGAGATCTTAAATTAAGCAGTGACCCGCTTGTATTTTAAGATACCAGGCCTCCGTCTCTATTACAAACATTTACAATTTTTAAATATCATGATTTGTTTTAATCGTGAAAATCATAGCTCTGGCACACATAATTTTATTAAAATCCATGCACTACATTTGTGTGAAATACCAAAACATCCACCTATCAATACAAATTCATGTTTATGATGTATGAAAAGCGCCGCAGTTGTACTAACAAAGATAGGAGCTTGGATCTGTTGTGCGTTCGCATAATTTTGTTGACCGACTATCTTATAAATAGTAGAGCTTAAAAGTTAATACTTCCTTCACTCCCTAATGAGGCAACCAGTCGACTTTGATTTTGGAGAGTAAATAGGCCACTTTTAGTTTTGGAAAAACGTCATACTCACAATATATTAACATTCTTCGAATTCCACGAGCGCGAAGCCGCACGCTTAATTATGGTATAAAGCCTTATACTTGTATACCACAATTCGTTTGAACTGAACGCAGTTCGAATCGCTTGTTGCAATACCAAACCGTATCCAGTAACTTGCTTTTGTATCGTACTGTGCGCCATTTTAAACGGACCTTAACGAACGCCCATACGAGCGCGATTCTACAAACACTGGCAAATTGAATTTTTGCTATTTGCCGTGCCTTTTTGTGAAAAGTTTTTATGTGCGAAGTTGCGAAGTTATTTGAGACTCGCTTATGGCTGTGGATTTAACTTTTTTAATTACCTCGGGCCCGGAAGCGCAGATTTGGGTTAAAGTTAACCCTTGGTTAATGTCCGTTCTCGTTCTTCAATTTAACGACGGGGGTGACAGGTGCTTTACCCCAGATACGTTTTCCAAACCCCGATCTAAATAAGTGGATCTCAGACGTAGAGTTTTGTTTCAATGCAAAAGGTATTACCTACCTACTTCATGCTGATTTAACACACTAACTTTAAGTAAAAGCTTATTATTAACAACCTATTCTACTAGTATTATAATTGCGAGCGTTTGAGAGTTTGTGAGTGTGTATGTATGTAACTTATTCACGCTTAAACGGCAGGACCGAATTCGATAAAATTTGGGCTTAGAGCTAGGTGATATTCTGGATTAACACGTAGGCTAAATTGTACGCCGGTAGCACCAACACAGCCAATCTTTCAATAAATCAAGCTAACTTACTAATTTTAAGGTATTACGAATATTAAACTATAATTTGTTTGAAGGAAGTGAGAACGGGCTAGTCGTAATTACCTTATGCAGAAACTACTAGCCTACTAATTTTGATGGCATGAGGTAAGTCTGCACTTTAGTAGTATAAGGTCCACCAAGTCCGTCCGAATTTTTTGAAATTCTAACCTTAAGGGGGTGAAAAGGGGATTAAAGTTTCTAAAAATTTTTCCACGCAAGTTCGTCATTTCTTAAGTTAGAGACCTAAAATTTTGTTTCTGAGGCCTAAAATTTTCTATTTAAAGTAAATGAATACGTGTTTAATGGTTTTATGAATTTTTAACTTCCAGAGGGTGAAATAGGGGTTGAAAGTTTTTATGGAAATAATGCGAGTGAAGACGCGGGAAAAAGCTAGTAATACTAACTATTCCTCTCGAAGAAATAAAGTAATCCCATGTATGCTGCACTTTTGATCATATTCAACCAAAATTGCAATCTCGGGCAATTTTAACGGTACAGGATGTAGAATATGAAATGCGATAGAAGTGAACAGCCCCAGAGGGCCAGGTCTGCGCAACGCAATTATCTGTGCGCTGAATTTAATAAAAGGTTTTCAACTATTTCGTTCGCTTTTTGCACTTATAAAATACATTCGGAAATTTATACCTGCGATTTTAAGTAAAATGAACTTTGTGTCCTTGGCATAAGAGCAGCTGCTTGCTCGGTGTACAGTCTGTTTTGCGGCCCGTTCGGAATAGTTTTACCTCTGGCTTTGAATGGAAATGAACTTTATTCGGTGGACATAAAGATGTTAACTCTATGCCCACTTTATGTGTGCGCTTTTACAATAGTTTTATAGTTTCCCCTTTTCCCAATTGTTGAATTAGGGTACTGCTATAGGACTCTTTCAGAACTAAGAAACGAGCTGATAGATTGCTTG
Organism: Cyclargus thomasi; assembly: GCA_026546445.1. Taxonomy (NCBI): domain Eukaryota; kingdom Metazoa; phylum Arthropoda; class Insecta; order Lepidoptera; family Lycaenidae; genus Cyclargus; species Cyclargus thomasi. The sequence continues at coordinate 11,451 of JAOTAV010044504.1, forward strand.
ATGTTAAGCGTTTATTGTTTTCAGAAAATTGTGTTTTATTTAAGCGTCGGAGAGTCATGCTTTGGCACGATTTTTTTCTACAATATTAAAGGGGAGAGCGAGCCGACGGGTTACCTGATGGAAAGCAACTGCCGTCGCCCACGGACAATCGCGACAACCAAAGTCGCAAGTGCGTTGCCAGCCTTTATGAAGGAATAGGGATGAGGGATTAGGGAAGTCGGGCCACCTTTAAACACACTCACTGAATGAAACACAGCACAACGACGTTTCACGTCAGTTCTCTGTGGGGCGGTGAAATAACTCCGGTCCTCCGAGTCGGCCCATTTGTGCTGAAGCATGGCTAGACCACTGCCTTAGAGCAGAAGACCGTCTTGATAAAGCGCTTGCGCATTAGTGATTGAGTGAGTTTACCGGATGCTCAACTTCGTACCCCTTTTCCTTATTAAAGGTCGGCAACGCACTTGCAACTCTTATGATGTTATCCATGGGCGATGTCGGTCACTTTCCATCAGGTGACCGTTTGCCTCCTAATTTATGAATTAAATCTATACATATAATAAAACATTAAAATTGGAGTGTCTGTACATTTAATTTTTTTACAAAATAATCAATGTATGCTTAGGAACAGTAAAAAAACACATATCGACAAAAAAAAGTTGTCTGTCTGTTTATCTGTTTGTGCGCGTTAATCTCAGGAACTACTGGACGGATTTTAATAAATCTTTTTTTTGTTTAAAAAACTATTAGGTCTGGGCAACATATAGGATACTTTTTATCCAGGTAAAATGTACGGTTCCTGCGTGATAAACAAATTTTTGCGCAACGAAGTTGCGGGCACCAAATAGTTTCTTAATAAAACCCCACTTAAATGAAATGAATACCTTTAGTATATACTCTTTAGATTCTAACGTGTAGGTGTAAAAAATAAAAATACTAAGGTTTTTAAAGGACATATGGATGTGAACTTCAAATCAATACTGACATTACTTTGTTCAGTTCTGTGAGTTGTGACCCACTGAGCACTAGGGCTGTGGATAACATGATTAATGTTAAAGTAAGACTCTACAAAGTGTCTCTATTTTTTCATAAACTTTGAGTTAATGCCTATTATCAAGACGCACCTTCAGTCAAAGTAGAATTAAAGCTAAGAAGCCTTAATTCACATCATAGAAAACCGGCGTGAAACGGCGTTGTGCTGTGTTTCGTTCAGTGAGTGAGTTTACCGGTGACCCAACTTCTCTAATCCCCCTCTCACAATTCCCATGCCCTATTCATTCATAAAGGCCGGTAACACTCTTGCGACTCTTCGAATGTTACGAGTGTCCATGAGTGAGGGCAGTAGCTTTCCATCAGGTAACCCGTCTGCTTGCTTGCCCTCTCAATATAATAAAATCAGTGTGGACACGCATTTACTATGATAGTTATGCAAGAATAATATAATAATACTAGTTGACCCCGCAAACGTTGTTCTGCCGAGCTATTTTGTGAATCTAAAGCATTCTCAGATCCCCTTGAACGCACACAAAAAATTTCATCAAAAGCGGTCCAGTCGTTTAAGAGAAGTTCAGTGACATACACACTCACAGAAGAATTATATATATTAAGATTCTACATTCTTCAAATGTGTGGTGACTGTCGTGGTATCCCCACTATTGGCGTTTATGAGACGAACGAACGAATCATGTATGTCACATTATTTGTTATAACAACGGAATGAGATGTTTAATTGCAGTAAAGTAGCCTATGTCCTACTTCAGCCCCCCAGCTAACTTCACACAAAAAATCACGCCATAAAGTTGCTTTCTTGCGACGTGAAGAAAGACAAACAAACACAATTTCCCATTTATAATATTATAGTATATATTGTATAAAGAATATTCTGGAAATATGGATATACATGATATACACATGTAATTAAAATATTCACTGAAATTTATAATTTGATAAATATGTCCTAGATTTGTCAAACGTGTGGCGAATATCAAGTGTCAGCCCGCGAGTGCAACGACCTCTCATTGTTACCCGCGTTTTGTTTTGCGTCTCCGTGCTAGCTAACTAGCTGCAGCTCGAAAATGTCATAGCTTGAGACAGCTCGAAAATATAGCTACAGTCCTGTGAATATCGTGATTTTGCTACTAGCAATAATACAATTTAGATTATATCGAACAGCAAAATAGTATTTCCAGAATACGTGGCAGAGAGATGTTATAAATAATGTACACACCCTAAGACTATTTTGTGTGAAAATTTTGCATCTACCTCATTTTTTCTGACTGCCAAGAAAGGGTTACTCTATCTATATCTAACCCAAAGCTAATCAAAACAAAACTTATAACAGGCACTCAGCCCTCCTTTAACCTCATCTGGTTTACAAAACAAAAAGAAACGACATTTTAGTTCATTACTTTTAACTTATTTGGCCTACATCAAAGAATATTCTTTTGTGTGGATCACAAGTTCCTAGAATCTGGAGCACTTATCAAGACCCACTCGATTGTAGTCCCTGCCCACGTCCACGCACTAGGTCAAGGATGTTCCCTTCACATCCCACACGTGTAGACGACCTTTAACGATATGTAGCTTCCTACAAAGCTCCACAGGGTTGTGCAATGGTCTTAAATTACTTTTTGTATTTAGTCAGGGCTGTCCAATCTTATAATAGTGTCTTCTAGCTTTAAGCAGGGCTTTCTAATCTGCTTAAAGTAACTTTTTGCATTATATTAGGGCTGTCTAACCTGATACGTTTAATTTTTTTATGAAAAACGTTAAATTCGCGCTATGACAGCCCCCTGATTTACGATGCGATTCCGCGCGGAAATAGAAACGATCTTACGGAAACTTCTGGCATTTTTAACAGAAGTTTCCAAAATCGGGAACGAATCAGGGGGCTGAACGGAAATAGGTAAGATGGACTCATAGAAAACCGCCGCCGGCGCAGCGTATGTAAAAACTAAAAACCATGCATGTCTTTTTCTATTGATGATTGATTGATGACATAATAAAATGCCTGCTTGTTAAGTTTTCACTTTTGCCGACACATTTTTGTCAATAATCAATATTTTATTCCACAAAATTTCGTAAACCTCTAAATTGTAAAACTTTTAAGTGAAATAGAGATATAATATGTGGAGCAAGTTTTTTCGGTAAACAGGCATTAACAAATTACATAAAATTGATTTACCTGGCATAATTTTTCATCTCTTTGTTTGCATGCAATTAATTAATGTAATTTAACATTTTCCCGGCAATAACGTACGTACTAATTAATAATTATCTCGAGGGATACGCCATTAATATCAACGGCATTAAAATGTCCATTAATTTACGAACTCACGAACCTTAATTATTAAGTTCTCGTTTAAAATCTTTGAACAGTTTAATAGATTGATGTATTTGAATTATAGGCTACATTTGTTTCTGATATTGCTTCAAATGCGCCCGCCTAGGGCAGCAATTTTTAGGGGGCGGCAGAAGTTTACAGAAAATAACAAAATATTCTTAATATTTCACAATTTCATATTTCTAAATTTAATGGCCTGGTAGAGACCTTTATGCCAAATTGAATTAAGAATAGATTATATTTTTTAAAGATCCTTACACGATGGATTTAAATACTTATGGTCGAATTTATCGCATTTATAAATCACAGGGCGACCTCTAGTAACAATTAACAGGTTACCCACAGCTATGCTTTAGGAGTTCAAGAGTGCGTTTCACCACCTTCTTATATGCGTCTATAGACTATCAACAACTATGACTGATGAAGCATAGAAAATCTTTCAAATAAGTTGTGGATAGCCTATGCTACACCTTATCAGTAGGTGAGGAAACAGCACCTTTGTATAAGGTCTTGTCCAGTTGTTTCCTATAGTATTTAGACATTCACTAAGACCTGCACTATGCATAATTCATAGAGTGTTGTGAATGAGTGTGACACGTGCGATATACGTGGACCGTATAACTGGTATAGGGCACAGACCCTACGCCTAGGTATACGTGTAAGGGTATATATATTAAGGGCTTTTGTACAGTAAAGCTAAAACTATAACAACTACATTATCCTAAATATTTCTATAGTAAATTCAATCTTTCTCTAGATTTAGCGAGACTAAGAAGACGTATTAATTTCTGTAGATTAAAAAAATGTTAGCTGCGAATCGTTGCGTCAAAATTCGTTTATCGTACAGAGTAAAAATTACAACATATCCTTTCCGTTAAAGTTGATTCGTCTGAATCTGTTCAGCGATTTTAACGTGGAAAAGTTACAAACAAATTGGCATTCCTTAATTTCAGCGACACTCATGACTAAGATCAATCTATCGGCACACCACTCAAAGCTTAAGTCGCTTAAACCTTTTGAAGATGCAAATATAATGCAAATATATCTTACCCCCTTATTAATAAAAATATTTAAATAGTGTTTAAATAATCAAGATTCGCCATCCCTTTTTGTCGTGTGACGTTTAAAATATTCCAGAAAAGGACTGCGTATGATTAGCTAAACGCTGTTAAATTTTTTTTATGTATAAGGGGGTAAGTCTTAAGACTTAGACTTTCTTAGGTCTATGAGTATGTATTATTTTAAAATAATGCATACCCATAGACCTCGAAAGTCTATTAAAACAAGCATAAAAACCCATTATACACACACATTTCAGATGTTCAAAATGTTATCACGAAATTTGAAATTTTGGGGTGGTTTCAATTTTTAAGTGCAAAACTCCTAATTTGTGACGTCGCAATGGGGGGATCTCAGATATGTGACCACTAAGGGGTCTAAAAATCATGACATTGGTGTGACGTACTTTATGGATGGCCCCCACCCAGCCTATAAATATTGATGAGTTGTGTGCATCCGGCCGACTGCGCTGCGACTCACACGCGTACTGAAGATTAATGCTGTATATGTAATATGTTGGCCACACACGTAGAACCTGATGGTAATATTTCTTAGTAAATACTAGAGAGAATTTATATACAGGCAGATGTATAGGCTAAGTTATTTGGTAGGGTTATGTCTAGGCCGGCTGACTAGAAGTTAAGTCGATCATAAGCTTAACCTGAACTAGCCTAACTGTCATATGTGTTTTAACTCGTTTCCCTTATAACACATTAATGAAAAATAACAAACGCCTCGATCATACATTCGGAGTTTCAAAAACTCCCCCCGCTAACGGAATACAAACAAGAAACAATAAGAGCAAGAAACATTCACAACAATCCCTCCTCAGGGATTATAGTGTTACTTATATTGTATTGTAAAAAACATCGTTCAACTTAACCAGTTAATTTTGTAGTTTATACAGTTGTTTTACAAAAAATCGATGTCCGCGGAATATATTTTTTTCTGAATAACTATATGCTTAAGGAAAAAGTCCTCGCTGGTATTGAAAGAATGAAAAATCATTCAAATCAAAATATAACATATATTTTTTGGAAAATGTTTTCTAGCCTTTTAACATACTTATAAGAGGTTAAACTTACCCCTCTAGGCCATGTATGAGCCTTAATACTTACGAAAACCATATATTCCTCCCGAAAAAAAAACAAGTCTTGTATTTTCTCTCTTAATCTGTAGAAAATTAAAAAAAAAGAGAGCAGAACAGATTGGTCAAACGCTTGTACTGAAGGCTTTAGTCTAGGGCTCTAGGGCTTAGGATGAAAGACTATACTGACCTAGTCTCCACTCTGTAGTGCACTTAGGTTTAAAGGGCTTTGGATTCGACCAAGCCTTAATATTGCCTAGTCTGTTATGAATACTCAAAAAGAAAAGTTAAGAACCAATACACAAAATTAGATTATCCATCTATATATATATATAAAAGAAAGTCGTGTTAGTTACACCACTTATAACTCAAGAACGGCAGAACAGATTTGGCTGAAA
>JAOTAV010044515.1:0-43259 GCA_026546445.1 Cyclargus thomasi
TTTAATTTATCAAAAATTTTAATACAATAGGTATTTAGTTAAGTAAAATATTAAATGTAATTAGTTTGTAGGCAGTATTGAGCGATTTATGGAGATTTATCTTGTCATCGAACCAGGAACTAATGATTACTTAACTCACCTACGTTTGAACGTCACTTAATACTTACCAGTTAATTTTCAGCTGACCGTTTTGTTAACTTACTACTGTACTTAATTAAATGTAAACCGGGCCAAGAGCAGTTTGTAAATACCGCGTAACAGCAAAACGCGCAAAATTCAAATATCTTGCCAGCCGACTCACCTGATTTGAATTATGTAATTAGAAGCGTTGGTTGTTCTATCGAAACCGAATAACAACACCCGAAATATTACGTTTTTTCTTGTTCCTGTAAAATCATCAAAAAGCAAATACGCGGTATTTACAAATTGCTCTTACGCGAATATTTAGCGACGATATATAGCTTTGATAGGGGGGGGGGGTATTCCTAACGTAAAAAAGTGGCCAAGTGCAGCAGCAAATATGTTCGACGTGCAAACGGTTTATCTGATGGAAAGCAACTACCGTCGCCCATAGATATTCGCAACATCCAGAAATGTTGCAGGTGCATTGCCGGCCTTTAAACGTACGTGTTTAAGAAATTAAAAAAATAGCATAGCAGATAGCTGAATAAAATTAATGCAGCACATTTGCCGGCACTGGGGGGAACCCCAGTACATCCCCCTTATATACGTCCATGTTGCTAAGAAACAATAGTTACAATATTTCTTTGTTTTTCTTTCTACTTCATGCTTGGCATAAATAATTTGAGGAGAATATTTAATTACGGTTATAATGGGCGCCATGGTCGCGCTTTCTGGTGTGATGGTATCTCAACCGGGCAAATTTATAGTAACTAGCTGACCCGGCAAACGTTGTTTTGCCAAAAAAAAATAGGGTTACTACCCCTTACATTTAGGGGGCCAAACAACAAACCGAAACAGCATCTCAAGTAACATCTTGACATCACAGTTGAGTGCAATTGATACGACAAACAAGTAGTTACGATAAAATGTGCGCATAATGTCACCAGTGGTGATTGATACATTTCTGGATACGCGCCTGACCGCGACAGAGAATGTAATAACTACGTTATAGCAGAATTATTATCACGTAGTTCCTTTTGAGGCAGTCTTTCGTGTGGTAGGGTGCTTTAAAAGTTGTATACGTTGCTTATATCACGTCTGCCGTCCTCAAGCTTAAATGCCGTTAACCAACATCTAGTCGTTATTGACATTTTGATGCCATCATAATCAGAAGAAAAAGCTCTATCGACGTGTATTAGCAAATTTTTTGTAGCTTTTATAGTCATCAAGTTATTAAAATTAATATTGTAGTTATGAAATACCAAGCCCATAGAAAAACTGCGGCGTTTTTTTGCTCATAACTCAAAAAGTACTTTTTGTACTTAGCGGCATTTTAGCTTGAGGACGGCAGACGTATAGTCTACACTTCGATAATGGGCAAAATGAAAATACAAAATCGTGTTGGAATTATAATATATCACATTCCTTGAACATACTGTACACCTAAATTAGACAGACAAGCGCTTATATATTATTACATTAAGTATATACGATTTTTTATAAAATAGTGTACTGAATACTTGGCTTTAGTCATGAGGTAAAATTCGCATCGGAAAAGCGAGATAGTATTTTTTATAATCATACTATTTTTATTTCGTTGGTAAGGTTTTGCAGTACATTATTTTATATCAAGTGTATAATGATGTCTTCGACGGATTGGCCACGCATAATTTTAGATTTTTCTTTTTAAATATGAAGTGAGAAAATATTATTGTATTTTCATGTTTAATATTAAATATACAAGAGATTACATATAGAATCCTAAAACCTCTGGAACTAAATATAATACAGTCGTCGAGGCGAGAGACTTCAAAAAGTTCAGACGGGATCGAAAAATATTTTTATATGTATATGCACCGTTTTTGTCAGTGTTTATTGTAGGTGTGATATAAAAATATATTTTTTCATAATACTGAGGTCAATGCCGTAAATCAAGCTAGGACAGCAGAACCAGTTTTGGCTTTGCTACTTTTGGGTAATGACTATTATATATGTATTGAATGCTGTTATAATCAAGATCTCCTAGAATTGTGCATACAAAAACCATCCAAACAGTTACAATAAGGACTCAACCTTATTATAAAAACATAACATACTTCATCAAGCTTAACAGCAAAAAAACACTACTTTTCCCTATACATTTTACCAATTCCCTAATAAAAAAAGATATGTTACAATTTAGATACACATAACAATATCTAACATTTCGTTTACAAATCTTGGTTCTTTAACTATTACCAAACACATACTAGCAAGCTTAGCATGGCCAACGTAAATTACGAAAGAATGAAAAATACACAGATTGACCAAGGAGGGTCAATCTGCCAATTGGTCTTCTCTGCTGTAGAATGAAGCCCACGGCAGCCATGACAAGCAGGTTAGGCACGTCCATCGACCATAGAACCAAAAGAGCGGAAATGTTATTAGTTTGTTCGGAAAAAAAATCCGCCCAAAGCCACTGCGCTCTGTTTGGTCAATGTGGGAATACGTACACACAGGTCTCTTATTGGTGCGTACTGTTTTAGTGCGAACGTTAGTTGGTTCACATTACTTCTCTATTGGTAATATGCTCGATGGGCACGTCACACAAGTTTCTCCCTCCAAATTCACAAAATTAGTTTCAATTTGGATAGTTTGTTAAAGCATTTGGTATACAATTGTGTCTATCTAACCCCAGCTACACAATATTACATTTACAATGAAAATGTTTCTATAAACAAAAAGATATATATTCAAATCCCTTTTCAAGGTTTGCTGTGTTTTGTGTTATGTGATGTTTTCAATATACCAGTCAAGAAAAAACGACATTGTATAGTTATTCGTTATACAAATATTTTAGTAACACCATTAGTGAATATTCATATCACTTTTCGTGCCTTTACAATGATTAAGAATTCCCTCTATAATAAAATATCATCAGTCATATGCGTAATGCAAATGGTAGTTTCTGGTAACAGAAATGTAGGCCTAAAAGGTTGTTTTGGCACATGGATAATGTCGAAGTGCATATTCAAATCAAACATTTGCCTCTCAACGGATGAGTCCGAAAGGCCGCGAGCTCCAAAACATTTTTATAGTCAACATTTAAAGATATAAGTGGAAGAACCAGATAACTAAGATTTTTTGCATTATCGGAACAATCACTATTTTATTTCTTAAAATTTTAACAAATCTTGTAACTTACCCACTTGATCATCTAGGTAATCTATCTAGCTATACATACCATTTACATTTCTTTTTATAATAAATAGTTTTTCTGGTCAAAGAAACTCCATTTATGCAAAAACCGGAAGTTTTAAAATTGTTAGTTATCCGCTTCTTTTGCTTATGTCTTCATTTTTTATCTACATTCAATAAATTAGCGCTAATCGTATAGTTTCGCCACTCATCTAATTTTTTGTATGGTGTTTTAAACAACCTTAAAGTCTGCATCTGCAATAACATAATGTGTAAAAAGAGCGTAAAACAAAAACTTAAATGTGGAAACTGACAACCTTCACAGAGCTAAGCCTCATTAGTGAATAACTGATTACCTAAGTGTCATCTCAAATAAAACTAAAACATTTAACATTCGAGAAAACATTAATGCACAAGTCTTGCACTATTAAAACAAAACTAATAACGCGAGTTATTTATATCTACGCTTACAACCTTCAATAATTGTAACATTCAGACTTCGCTCAGTACAAATCGAGAACTAGATAATAAGACTCCGTTATTTTCTATAAGCTCAAAATTCATTCTTCTATTTCTCGAGTTCCCAACGATTTTGGTTTAAGTTTTGTAAAAATAAATTATTGTTTTCAGTTCGATAACATACACTTATCAACAAACGAAAACAAAATACGGTTTACTCATCGAGTAACCGGTAAATAATTACGAATACCTCGAAATAAATCAACATCGATATTTTGGTGTAATATCGCACGCGCACCCAATCCTATTAGGACACACTACATAAGTAGTGTTATTCGTAGACAAAGCTACTACTAATACCTCTGGGCACTTATACTAGGGGCTAGGAGGTGTCCCACTCTATGAGGTAGGCCGGGGGGGCTTGGGGGGCCCGTCTTCTCGCCAGCACGCGAAATCCACGCCCGGCGCGGAAATATGACTGGACCGACGACTTGAGCTCGGACAATTGACGTGGATCGTCCTCCGTCTTGTGGGGACTCAGCTGAAGACTTTTCACGCTGTTGTTTGTATTGGTGTGGTTCCTTCGTGCGTTTTCGTAGTAGTTTTTCTCCTGACGTTGTCTCAGTCTTCGGCCGTGGAAGTGTGTGGCGGGCGGCGTGATGTCGCCCTCGGCGGGTTGAGTCTTAGCTGTATCGTCTGGCAGTGGACACGATTTGTTGAGCTGGAAATTAGACAAAACTAGTTATTTTATTCCACTTTTATTAACTAGACATTTTATTCCACTTTTATTAACGTTTACACATTGGCTATCTAGACCCATTTTTCCTCTTTAGAGCCCCTTTTAATTTAACTAGTATCTACACTATCTGTGGCTTTGGCCAGTAACAAAAAAAAAAAGAAACTACATGACACGCGCCACTCAGTTGCGCCACAGTTCGTTTATCGCGTGGGAACCATAAATTTTTCCGTAACAAAAACTTTTCACGAGATCATTTTGGGGTGGGCACCAGATCATTCTGGGGTGGTTATTTACCTATGCATTTACAAAGTTCTAGACCTGTAGTATTAGCGACCGTTAGACAAAAGATCGAATGCACACAATACGGTCTAGAAGTATAGTTCAACGAAATTGTGCGCGCGGCCCTCTGTGTGGGTAAGCCTCGGACGGCGCGTGCTGCACTGCTACACAATTGTAATTTGTGTATTTACAAGCGCGCTTACATAAGGCTGCGCGCACAAGTGAGTTATCTTTTAAAAGCACATAGTTAATTATTGTTAATTAAAAATTTTGAAAAAAATAAAAATAATAAGGCCTTTAAAGACAAATTATAAATGTAGAGTAAGAGTTGTAGTTATGCTCAATAAAAAACTGGGTAAGCCGAGATATACACATAGCAGTAACTTATTATATTTAGTAGCTTACCTGTAGTTGTAAATGTTTTCGCGGTCGTCTGTATTTTCTTCTTTTGACTTCGCCATTCGGCCCTATGACGATATCCTTTTCGCTCAACTTTCGTTTCAACGGCCTGACCACTGGACCCATCAGCGGATGCAGCTGGTTAGGCAGCGAAAACCTCGAATGAACGTTAGTCCTTCCATTTTGTTTGTTATATAAATTCATGTTTGACGAAAACGGCATTTTGGACGGGTACGTGTTTTGCATTAGAAACGGATTGTTTTTTCCTTGGAAGTCTTTTAGCGGGGGTATAATAGCGTCTAAGGTGCCTCTACTCGATGTTTCGTCGCCGGACGACTCGATTTCGTGATTAAAGCTACTACTGTAGGGAGGCGCGCTGTCCATGTGCTGGAGGGACATTATTTTGGAATGTTCGATAATGTTCTTGGTGGACAGTTTCGAAACTTCTAGGTTCATGGTGGCTATTCTGGACGTGTGCGTGTTAATATTTACATTGCACGCGCTGCTCGGGTCGACGTCGGTGCTGTCTTTGGCTACTTTATCTAATCGAACGGAACACGGGAGGAGGTCTTCCGATGGCACGGGTGTAGTCTCACGTTTCACTTCGCAGCTCGCTTCGTTAGATTCGTTTATTTCTGTTATTTTTTCTAAATTATCATCTTTGGCATCGGATTTTCTAGCGGTGGATGTGCATTCGGAGGGCGAGGGTTGCTCCTCGCATTCGGTGAGTTTGGCGGACTCGTAGGAACTCGTGGAATCGTTTTCGGAGTTGGAGTTAGAGTTGAGACTCTCGTGGAACCGTTTGCCCATCATGAGGCCTAGCCAGTGGCCGTCGACCGGCACGATCATATGGTTGTGGCTCTTCTCGTTGTTGCTACTCGACGGTTGAGAACTGAAAATTTAAATTACAGTCATATAGACAAATATATGAGCCATATAAATGTAGCCTGGTGACAATGGTAAAACCGTTTTGGAGCCAAAAAGACGCGCTTCGGATTTACTTACCTCAAAGTATTAACCAATCAACAATTTACACTTTGAAGATAGACTTCAATATAATTTTGAATAAAGCACGCATAGGATACAGCTGTACAATGGACGTGTGATTTATAGATTTTTATAAATACTTGCTGATATCTTACCAATCATCGACGGACGTCACGGTTTGCGGCGAAGGCGCCCTGGATAAGAACCTCAGTCTCGGAGCGTATTCTCGTACTAACTCATCCGTAAGTTGAACGCCCTTTTTAACCTTATAAAGAGACAAAAATACATTTGCAAGTATTCTATGAGTTAAAATATAAAAATACAGGCTATAAAACATTCAACGTAAAACCTCTTGGTAACTCTTAGAATGATATAACCCTACTTTTCACGATTAAAAAGTGAAATATACATACTTGATAATCGGAACTAATCGAGTATACAAATACGATATCGCCCTTAGACTATACTACTTTTATAACAAAAGGTAACCATGGTAACCCTCACCCGCCTCGCCGCGCTCATACCCTAAGCTAGGTATAGCGCTTGTGGTCATGCTATAGAAACAGTCACTTCACTTCTAATTGCGGTCTGTATACAAACCACGATCGGCAAGTCTTTACCCCAAAAAAACTTGTCATATTTGATGACATAAGTGGAAGAAGCGGACTACTTGTCCGTTTACATTTTGCAACCTTCGAGTATATACTCATTTTTTCACATAAAATTTTGACAAATCTTGTAACTAACCTATTTCACTATCTACCTAGTATATCTAGCTACACGTCAAACCCATATTATTTTAATTTAAAATCATTTTTCGGGTCCAAAATCGTCCATTAATGCGAAAATCAGGGAGTTTTTAAAATGTTAGTTATCTGCTTCTTCCACCTATGTCTTAATCTATGGAAATGTCAAGTCTTTTCAAAGGGGTCGATAGTCGCTACCGCCTAAACTCGTCGTTTCCACTGTATCCTAACCTGTTCCAAAGCCGACAGCTGTAATGGCGCGGGCGGCGGTCGCCTTAACCGGAGCCCCCATATAGTGGCGCGTTTCTTCATCTCTCGTCCGCACTTGAACCTCTTGCGCGAGGAAGTCAGCGCCGTGAGTATTCGCTCTCGTCGCTCGTTTACGGGCGTCCGCCACATCTGTATAGGCAGGATCATTTATGTTAAGAAATTATTACTGATAGTAATAATCTAAGTCAGTCCGATGGGTTGGGTTTTATTCTTAAACTTCGTTGCGCGAAAATTTGTAAAAAAAAAGTATCCTATATGTCGCCTAGATTTAACTAAAAGCTATAAACAAAAGAAGATTAGTTCAAACCCGTCCAGTAGTTTCGGAGATTAGCGCGTAAAAACAGAAAGACATTTTTTTTGTCGATTTGTGTTCTATTACTGTTCCTTAGCCCTCCCCTTTTTTAAATATAAAAAAAACAGACACGCCAATTTTACTGTTTTATTATAAAAATTTGAATTTAAAGGCATATTTACATTAGTCAATAACCGAAGTCAGTGCCGGCGCCGTAAACTGACTCATACCATTCACACGCAGTCAGTACTCCGTCAGAACGTTCTGTGCTGACTTGAAATCAGTTTACATGCATAGCATTGCCACTGACTGCTTTAAATTTTGAAATCTCGTACCTTCTCTGGTAGTTGTAAAGCGTGCCAATTGTCCATGATGTAAGGCATAATAACGGTGTCCAGGTCGAAGTAGTTGGGTGCGTTGTAAGCGGTCAGGTTGTACAGCGCGAGGTGCGCCAGGTCCAGCCAACACAACTCCAAACGCCGCAAGTACTCCTCGCCGCTATTGCAGTTCGCACAAGAGAATATGTATAACCTGGAATATAATAATAATGTAAAAAAACTTATATAATATATATAGATGCTTCACACCACGTCAGTCTAGCCCTGTGATAAGTACCTAAAGGTTATTACAGGTACCAGACAGAGGATATATCTTTAACTGGCTGTTGCTCGCGACTCCGTCCGCGTGGTAACTTTTCTTTTGAAATTTTTCCTGATTTTTTTTGTTACAAACCTCACGGAGCCCGAAACCTTTCCAACGAATGCATAACCGTGGAAATGTGAACGTGGTGTGAAGGGTTCACAGATACAATAATAAGGTGCTAATAGGGAAGTCGATTTATAGGTAGATGCCCTAAAAATTACACTTTCATATGCTATTTTTCCTGTTTTATGTATTCCTATTGTATATATTTTAATAGCTACTTTACCGTAAATTTATTTGGAAATCACTAAATAGGTAGGACACATGAAAGAACTCGGGGGAGGCCTTTGACCAGCAGTGGGATAGTTTAACCTCTTAAAAAAATACGTAGTATTTTTTTAAAGGCGAAACTACAACTGCCAGTGAAAACTACAAAGACAAGTAACTTCGTGTTCGTTAACAGTTAATAGAATTTAAGCACACGATGCTCATAGCTTCATAACGACCAGGCAAAAAATACAGTAAAAACGTGTTGATAAATCTTTGCCACTGAGGTCATTCACTTCGCTTTATCAGCTGATTCACCTCACAAATGATTGAAAAACGTAAGTGTTTGTAGTTTGCCCGCGTGGAAAAGTATAAAAAATCACAGTAGTAACATCACGTCAAAGTTCAAATATTTTAGGGAAATAATTTTTTTCCGAGACCAAAAGCAGCCTTTCTTACTCTCCATCCTTTCAACTAAGTCTATACTAGGGGAGTATAGACTAGGGGAGTATAGGGGAGCCCAAGAGGGGAATTTAGGATTTATTCAAGCGCGTTAGATGACAATAGCTTATAGTGTAGGCTTTCTACATGTCTCATCTTATAATGTATAAAAATCAGATTTCTAAGTTAGTTCGGTTCTTAAAAAGTTATTTTTAAGTACCGCAATGTCGTCAAAACCTTCAGATTAAGAGATCAGGTGTTAAAAATACGCCAAAAAACACTTTCAAATAAAGCACTAATGATATAAATGTAAGGTATGCCTGTAGCAACATAGAAAACCAAAGCCTCATATTTTCATAACCAAGCTTCCCAGATATTTTAATATGTCACATTCAATGAAATGCTTTACTGTCTAAAACCGTTCAATAAATGTGTAATGTAAACAATTTTTTGAAAGAAATTTATTTTTTATAATCTTAAAATCGCTGTAGCGTTATATCCTACCGCTAAAATAAGAAATGCCCTTATTATTATTTTCAAAGTTTTAATATACAAAACGTTTCCACGACGCTCGAGTTACTACAAAAATAGCACTCTCACCTCCCCGGCTACTATGCCAATAGTGTTAAATGTGAAATTTAAGCATGTCATAAGGTGAGTGTATGACATGGCTCGTATAGTGACTTGTCAAGTGCCGACTATCTTTAAACAAAACTTAATATGACAACTTACTTATCACCAGCATACAACGGATACTGCAAACTTGAGACGCATCTTTGGTGAAACCATCGTAGGCACCTGCAGCACATAAGCATCTGGAAAGATGGCTTTTATTCAATATAGAGTCAAAGGGCTTTCGATATTAACAGCAGAGAAATTGATCCATAAGTAGATGGCGGGTCCACCTTTACTAACTAATTTTCTAATTTAGTCGGGTTATGTCTAATACAGCCGACTATCACATCTACTCGTCAAAAAGAAGTGTTCACTGCGGATTACGTCGTCAGCAAAAATACCGATACAGTACACTTAGTACCACAGAAGTTTTTTAATGGTATTTAGGGGGTAAGCGAGCAGACGGGTTACCTGATGGAAAGCAACTGCCGTCGCTCATGGATACTCGTGTCATTCGAAGAGTCACAAGTGCTTTGCCGGCCTTGATGAGGGAATAGGGAATGGGACTGATCGTCCCGGCTCATTCGTGCCAAAGCATGGCCTCCCACGAAAAAGTTAACAAAAAGCAACAAATCCGTCCAATCCGGACGATCTTATTTCGTTGCCGTGAAAGCGCAGCTTTAGTTGAACCCGACCAAATGATGTGAGTCAGCCATCTGCCTATGAATCAATTTCTTCGACGGAACATAGTGTTATGAAACATACTTGTGCGAGCCAGTCACTCTTCTCCCCGCAGTAGCAGTGCGCTTCATTCTGCTCCTTTCCCGCTTCTGATGCCGTTGATGATGTGGTCGACGCCGTCTGAAATGTTAATATACTGACTTATTGTTTTTTGTCTTCTGAACACAGAGAAAGCATTACCTGTTTAAAAGAGATGCAGCTATCAATTTACGAATTTAAAAATTATGAAATTATATATTAAAGTATTATGATTTTTTTTTTATATTTAGGAAGCAAACGAGCAGACGGGTTACCTGATGGAAAGCAACTGCCGTCGCCCATAGACACTCGCAACATCCAAAGAGTCGCAAGTGCATTGCCGGCCATTCAAGAGGGAATAGGGATAGGAGATTAGGGAAGTTGGGCGTAATATATAATAATATTGTCTATATATTATTATATATTACGAAACCGGAATTTATGAATTGTCAGCTGTTAATTCGCGTCAAAATCGATTTAGATTTTAACAAGGGTTTAAACATAACATTTTAGCTTTATTTTTGAAATTGATTCTTTTTTGTTAAAATTTATGTAAAGATGAAACTACAGACTAACATCACAGGGTGGTGTGAGCTCCTGCTGTCTCCTCTGTTGGCCGCCTTTAAACCTGATGAGGTCTGACCTCTTCAGCGCCCTGTTTTCCGCCGCTGCCACTCTGTACCTCTGGTCCACACACCTCTTACAATGCCACGACGCGCCTGTGTCTATAAATACCAATTTCAACAATAAATAACACATTATATCAAATGAACGACTCACGGATTTTGTGGTGGAGCTCTTGTCTTATTCCCAACAGCTACCATGGCGCTGGAAAGCAGCCGAAACGTAAGGAAAGTCCGCGATAAAATCCGTAAATGGTACAATTTAATAGCAATACTTTTTATAACATTTTTGGATGTTTTCACCTATGCTAAGTATGGTAAAAGTTAAGCATATTACCCAAAAATCGAATTAAAAACGTTAAGAATAAATTCGTAATATGTATATTATTAGAAGTTGATTCTCATTCTTTAATTTCTACTGAGAAATTTTTCCATGAGCCATGTATAGTTCATGAGAAAAAATGTAGCGTGGACATCAATTCTTTGCAAAAAAATGGATAAAAAACGAAACTAGTCGATTAAGATTAACGATTTTTTATACAATACAACTTATTTAAAACTTATATTTGCATTGTACAAAAAATAGAGATTATTCTCTATAGAGTAATTTTTATTTCTTAATTATTTTCTGTTAGCAGTAGTAGTAGTTCGAAACTCCGAATGTATGGTCAAGGCCGTTGGCACATGTAGGCGCCTTAATGACGTCCGCAACGCCGTTACAGATTGTGCGCGCGGCCTTTAGTGTGCGTGCGTTTGTGAATAGACAATTTTAATTTATGTAGCAGTGATGTGGTAAGGCGCCGTCCGAGTAAAAAAAGGTTTACCCACAATTATAGAGCAGCGCGCACAACTATCTGTACGCCGAAACAGCAAATTTTTGTGCAAAAAAAAAACTACTATATGCCCTTTTCTATCTGACAAAGTATCTTCATACCAAATTTCATTTAAGTGAATTGAGCCGTTTAAACATGAAGAGACACATACACTATCATTTTATTATATCAGTAGGAAGGTTCAGGGCTCTTCACCAATTCTCGACATTATTAAAATCCTAATAAATAGAGGAGAAATCAACAAGCATCACCTGCAATATTTAAAAAACACTCACCATTAATCCATGACTCCACGGGAGGTGTATGACATTTGGCATGATACCCTCTACCACACATGTCGCAAGCGATGATTGCATTGATGGCGGAGCTGGCGGCTGGCCCCTCCCTCCTCTTGCAAACCACACACATAATCCTTCCATCGTCCACAGGGGGTACACTGAGCAACTTGAGCGATGACACTGGGGCCCAAGCGTGTGTACCATCACCAAACTTGACAAGACACCTTGCAACCCCCGTTCCAACTTCACATGAGTCATTGTCGTTGCTTGTACTTAGCTCTACAATTGTGCCTAAAATATTATAAATTACATTGAGTTCAAATTACAATTATTACAATAAGGTATAAAAACTACTAAACCGGTAGGGTTATGTCCGCAGTTTTGCGAATTCCCAGGCCACCAAACTTATGGGAAGTGTCGCTTAGATCCATGATCGGCCGTCAAATTTAATATTAAGGATTGAGGAGAGCGTATGTTTTAAGGTGTCGTCTAGGCTCTTTAGAAGTTGTGGAAAGTTCCAGAGCTGACAACACCGTAGATGTTCTACGGTGTTACGTAAATTTAGGAACGAATAAACAATATCGAACGAATTGAAGGAGACTGTCTAAGCTTTTATTAAAATTTCGCGCTCAATATATTCCGAAAAGGAATCGGTTAGAATAGGTGAGCCCAAAAGAAAGAATGTATCTTTTCCAATTATGGATAGCTGTGGGGCTAGGTCCTTAAAACCGGAGATTGTTGTCCCTATCCCCACAACCATCAGGAACGAAAAGCTTACACTTCCCCAGGTTCAAATCTAGACCTATACTTTGGAATTCGCGAATTAGTCTCCGAAAATCCGTAAGAACTGTGGGAGCGTCACCGGCAAGGGTGTCGTCCAGATACCACACATTTAATTTGGAATTTAGCAGTTCGATGACCGGGTGAATAGAAAGGCTGAAAATTGCTGGACTGAGGGGGTCGCCCTGTTGGCAGCCGACTTCTGATGGGATCAAATAGTTTTGATAAATAAGTTTAGTAGGCTCTTTGTAGCATTGTCGCATAAAGGACAGAATGGCACGGGCTTTAGTTTTTATTTGTGCCAACATGGCGACCTTGTCTACTGAATTAAAAGCGTTTTTAACGTCTACTTTTAAGCAAATGCTATTGTTTTGATTTTGCACAAAAGTACGAAGTGAGTGAATGGCTGCCTTACAGCCACCTTTGCAGGCAAAACCAAGTTGCTTAAGTTGGGAGTAGGAAGAGAGACAATTTATCGATTATCGCCAGTATGTTGAACCGACAGTGATTGGGCGAATGCCTCCGTACTTCTTCCTCAGGGCGCAAAGGTTGGCTCCATACAGGATGTCTATAATATCTGATGCCAACTCTCCCCGAAGCATCAGATTGCACAAATTTGTAACCTCCAGCAGGAGGCATCTTTCATCATTCACTCCGGCATCCCCACAGCAATTGCTGGTGAGGTCTTTCAGATGCTGAGGGGTGATACCGTCGAGACCACCCACTGAGCCCTGAGGGAGAGACACTATGGCCGCACGCACACTATCGGCTGTTTATATTTTTCACACAATCAACTATATAATATATGGCAACACTAGAAATGACTTAAAAGTGTGATAACTTATACTTTATATATTTTCCAAAACCTTGTATGTTTTCCAATATCTGGAAGTACATTTTATGTACTCTTATTATTTCAATTTAGTCAAAACATTAAACATCTCACCTAAATAATATTTTCCATCCTTGTTAGGAACAAAGACATCATCACCACAGTGGAAGGGATTGGTAGTGTTTTTCTCCGTGTTGGTCGTAGAGTCTGGCATGGCATCCTGTGTTTCTTCCTCTTTTTTTTCATTCTTTTTGTTAGGACATGGTGCAATTGTCTTGTCAAAGTTGCTCAACAGTGCATCGATCAGGGAGAACTGCTTTGACACCTCTTTAAAACGGAAAACATATTAATAAGAAATTCCAATGGTCAATTGGTAATAAAATTAAGGATATAAAAAAATATGTAAAAACGATATCTGAAATTGCTGTACAAATTATTATTATTTTATTGTGCTGCTACATTTTAATATTGAAAACAAGAGAGGATGAAGAGGGTAAGTAACAGTTGAGAAACTGTTTTTTTTTTCAATATAGAATCTTTAGAATGGGAATATGATATCAATAATAAAAATGTACATTGTATCTAAATAGATATGTTAAACAATGAAGTAGGTAAGTTGCAAAGTTAAAATTATAATTGAAAAAGTGAGTAATTGATCTAGTGTTGTGAAATATTAGCTACCTGCTTAATTTACTTATGTCTTCAATTATTTTGTATTTTTATAATTTCTGAATTTTGTTTACTTATTTTTGCCAATGTAAAGAACAACATAGAACATTCTGCTTGAAGCTAAATAAAGCTTCCATGTTAATACTAATCAATATGTACATATATTTTTTTCAAAGTGATTACTCCAAAAATTTCTTACAAGCATCATTTACAATCACAAAAGATTTAAACATACATTGAACAAGATTTAAACACAAATTATGTACTGAGATTATAACAAAAACTGTTTAGGTGACTTTAAAATTTTGTGTTAAATTTAAACCTTAGTGTAAAGTTTCTAGGATTAAATAAATTTGGCAAGATATAAATACTATGAATAAACTACTGAAAATTATGATAATTATTATACTTACATAATGTTATATCCATATTTGATGCAAGAATTAACAAAAATATATTATTTAAAATGATCCCATTATTCAATTCGTTACTTTATACACTATCCTATAATTACCAGTTAAGTAATAAATGGTAGTATCCAACTGGTAATTGATAACATATAAATAAAGGATATATTTAATAAGTTTATAGCCGATCATTTATGCTACAATTGTACTTAAAATATATTTTTGAATGAAATTACACTAATATTAATGTGAAAGCTTGCGAGTCGTTTTATTTCTGGTTTGTGCACAAACTACACAGCTCATTTTGACAAAATTCAGCAAGAAAGGACCCTATAAGCTAACGCTTTGAATAACTTAGCACATGCTACTTTATACTCACAAAAAGTAAGGTATTCCTATGGATTATGGCAATAGTAGTGTTAGGTTAGAATTTACTTCATTATTGAAACAAAAATTAAAACTGTTGACATGTTACTTGATTTTAGGTTCAATACTTGCTTGGCTATTGGTTAAGGTAAAATTAAAAGCCATTTCCAGGAGTACTAAGGTTGATTACTAAATTAAAATGAAACTGAGTATGTGTGATACAAATATACATAACCCTATTAAGCAAATAACAGGCAATTTTAATGTTATTGGGTCTGTTGTTTTATACACTATTGCAATCACATATTATGTAAATGTAACTTCTATGTATATAAGTCAAATCACATACCAACTTCAAAATAGTTTTTTTTGTATCAAATAACAAATAAAATTTTATAAATACCTTTAAGAGTTTAATGCTATTCAGATTTGTGTTAATTTTTTTAGGGAAACCTCTTCATTTTTATTGGAATACCATATAAAGTTGATTTGTGCTTATCAGAAGTGTGTGAATGTTGTGCTATTGTTTACAGGCAGAACAAACACATGTTAACTAAAAGTATGTTAAGTAGCATTACAAAAAGGCATTTTATTGTATATTTATATTAAATGAACAGATTTTGCAAATACGGTTTCTAAGAATTTGTAGGCATGCTAACCAAATAACATAGTCTTACTTTTCTATCGGTAAATAACTACTTACCCACGTTAATGTCCATTTCAGTTCTCCTCAAAAGTATAAATAACGGGCATTACACCTTATTTTTCAATATAAAGTTACACTAAAATACTAAATACCACAGCATTGGCGCTATTGCGGCCATTAAAGTAGTCAAACGAAACTGTTTTCCCGCGGTAACCTAATATTACTTAGAAAGATAACACAGTGTATACGGCAGTGATTATTTCAATTCATTGTGTATACCTAAATCATTAGTTTTATTCACAACTTAACTAATACATTAAATAAATTGCTAAATAAATTTAAATCTTCATCACTGAAATGTCTAGTCCTGTAGAACTCGCTGTCGTATTTAATTTTTTTTGGCATCTTCTTTAGTCTATGATTTTTTTATTTTCTTCTTTTGTCTATTAAAATATCTATGATGAAGGGTTGCTAACTTTATGTTGAGCCTGGAGTCTGGAAGCTTGTCTCTTGATTTGAAATGTCGACCTCAGAATCTCGTCTCTTGACTTGAATTTCATTTATACATCTTAACAGATCCCAGAGGGCAGAGGTCAACGATCGAGAGCCGTCATGACTACTTTTTCACATGCACACAGCCACGATTGCGATATGACGCGAACAAATACATTCCTCTAAACTCGTGTATACCCTTTGTCGCGGGCCAAAAAAACCCAGCGGGGAAAGTTGAAATGCGCAAACACGAAGCCGTGATACCCTCTACACTCACGGTTCGCGGCCTATCATGCGAGCTCGCTTATCATGAATTGTTTGCCACACTAAATTACTTTGTTAATAAAAAAAATGTCATTTGTCAAGAATTGTCAACTTTGAACTTGTAAGCGAAAAGCTGTCACGATTTTGTACAAAAATACGTTTTGTAAACATTTCTTTATAATCGACTTTCTAGTTTCTATATGCTGAAAGTTTATTTATAGGAGACTTGATTTTAATAAGCCATATTAGATAAAAGTGGCAAAATTTCAATAATTCACCTTTTAAAATTGAAAAAAGTGGTGTCTATCAGTGAACAGTTTTTGTGTTGAAGCAATATTCTGGCCTCTTTCTTTTATCATTCATGGGTAATTCTGGGTTAAAACAACACTATGAAACTGCGTCCAAAACAGGGGTTCTGCAAATATCCAATAGCAAGTTAAAAGAAATACCTCCTGAAGTCTTCAATTTGTCTGACCACTTGAGAAATTTAGACCTTTCTAAAAATAAAATAACAAGCATACCCGACGAGATAAGTAAATTCAAATTATTAAAACAGCTTAACTTAACCAGCAACTCTATTCAAAATGTGCCCCCTTCTTTAGCTAACCTCAAGAAATTGGAATTACTGAATTTATCACTTAACAATATTACCAGCCTCCCTGATTCGTTTGAGAATCTGACGAACTTGAAACAGGTGTACTTAAATAATAACAAGTTTAAAATCTTTCCCAAGCAGATACTTGAGCTAAAAAATTTAGAAGTTATTGATCTATCCAATAATAAACTTGTTTCTTTACCCACTGGAATGTCAAAACTAACAGCAGCTGAAATGAACCTGAGCAGAAATGAAATATCAAGTTTGAGTGAGGATTTACATGAAGCTCCAAAGTTGAAGATTTTGAGATTAGAGGAAAATTGCTTAGCCTTGGATGCAATAAAGCCAGGCCTGCTTAGAGATTCGAAAATTCACACATTGAATGTTGACGGCAACCTCTTTGAACCAAAGCAGTTGGCCTCTCTTGAGGGTTACAACGAGTATACAGAAAGATACACAGCCATGAAGAAAAAGATGTTTTAATTGGAAAGCTTTTAATTAAGAATTCTATGAATGTTCATTAACATATTTTGCCCTTTACACATAATTTTTATAATATTAATGGTCAATTTATAATAAAAGTAAGCTTTATTTGTAACATGCAGTCCATATATTATAATTTATTATTGTAGTAATTTTAAACAGTTCACTTAAAAAATGTAAAGAAAAGAAACTGTACACACATTAAGCTAAGTAGAACAGAATAAATATATTTTTGTGATGTAAATAAACTTTCTATAATAATATGTTAAACAAGATAAGAAAAAACTATTCTGATTTCTAAGAGTAAAATCATACCTCACACTAGTATACAGTAAATGAGACAAAAAAAATTCTGCTTGAAAAAACTTTCGTAAACATACCAGACAAAGACTGCAAGAAAAATTAGTCATGTTATTTAAAGAAAAACCACTAAACTAGCTTAAAGAAAATCGTACTGCTATGAATGTTAACAAGTTGTAAAGAAACCAACAATGCTAGAGCACAAAACACATTTATAAATATTGTAAATAGTAACAATTAAATTATGTATATTCTGTATTATTTAAGAATGTTTGTTCTTGTGCTAATAATAGTGATTTACATCACATCACTAATGTTATTTGGTTTTATTTATTGTAATAAAATATTATTCTAGTGCATTTTTTCATTTCTTTCTACTATTTAACTAAAATTTATATCAATACATGCATCTTAAACACGCAAATCAAGATTTCTTTGCATATCATTATTAAGTAAACATCTTTAAAAAATTTATTCAGTGAAAAACTGTGCAGGTAATCAGTCTACGTCGTTCTAGTTTTAGATTTAAGTAAAATTTTTCAAATTTGGTAATCGAATCCACGACCTCCGTACCGCGAAATACGCTCTATTTAACTGTTCCATGACGTCGCTCATACCACCTCATACATAAGCTCGACAATAAAATAAAAAAATATTACCATTTACTTATTACTACTAGATGGCCCATAATTCCCATGAACATCGTGTCACGAAATCAAAATTGGTTCTGTTATTCGCGAGTTTTAGCTGGACTATACAGGGTGTCTAATAAATCAGCTATAGACCGAAAACAGATGATCGCGATAGACCAAGTAATTATCAATGTATGTTATATCATATATAAGTATATATTTTATAATAAGTTAGTAGTTACTAAACATTTTTTAACTTACATGCGCTAATTTTTTAAGTTACTTGCCAGAATAGCGTACTATATTTTTTACAACACGGTCGGTTAGAATTAGGTGTAGGAATTATTTTAAACTTCATGCTATAGGCAAAAACATATCATTACATATTAACATAAAAAACTAAGGCAGACAAACTTAAATTTTTAACCGACTTCCAAAAACGAGGAGGTTATGTGTTCGGCTATATTTTTTGAATTTTTTAACGGTCACGATTACGATTTAAAAAAAACGGGAAAATGATATGTTGATATGGATGATGAATTTTTATATTATTTAAATCCTATTAAATCCATAAAATTTGAATAATGCATGACAAAGTTTTTTTTAATTTAACTGTCATGAGTCATCTTATCATGGCTCAATAACCCGTTTTCGGCTTATCGTTGATTTATGGGACATGTATCTAAAATTATTACATTTTCATTACAAATACAGTTTAAATGAAGGTATTTGTAAAAAAAAGTTTATGTTCCTTTTGCCTGTAACGTCCAAACGTGTAGTCCATTTTGCGCCTCGAATCGATGTTAAAATTATAAATGGAAAGGTTGTTTCTTTGTTTGTCCTTTCTTCACGTCACAACGGAGAAACTTTATGACGAGATTTTTGTGTGAAGTTGGGGGCTGGAGAAGGCAGCTTTGACTGCAATTAAACATCTGATACCATTGGTTTAACTATTATTGTGACATATACGAGTATGATTCGTTCCGTACTTCCCGCGCGATAAACTTATTTTGGCGCAACGGGGTTGGGGGGATCATCTAATGAAAAATAAACACATGTATACGCAGCCTTCCTGGGAGATAAGACAAAGTTTTCGTTGAAATTAAAGTTCATACCTAACATTTATTTTACAAACAAACAAACTATTTACATATTATTTAACATGGCTCTACAAATGGCGAATTATTTAAATGCATTACTCAGCCGTTGCTGAATTGAAATTTTAAACGTTTTATCATTATGTTATCGTACATAGGGAGTAGCCGCTGTGCACCACTGGAACTTCGCAGTCAGTTGATCAGTTCTCAGTAGTGTGTGTGTGTTCGACTCGGGCAGTCTTTTGTCATTCAATGAGCCAATTGTGCCGCGATTAATTTACGATCGTATGATCGTTGTTGTTTTTAAAAGTTTTGAATAAAATTTCTATCGAATATTAAGTAGGTAAGTCTATGATTCAAATAGTTTTCAAAGTAGTTTTGTTACTATTAAAAGTAGCTCACTATAGATTAAGTACGTGTTTTTAATAGGTAAATTAATGATTATACAAAAACTATAAAAAATAATTCACTTGCTTGTCGGAGGGTTTTAAAAAATAACAAACAGGCTTGCTATAAAATCTTTAAAGTTCTAAATTAAATTCCACATTATTCGTGTATGAACAGTTTTAGATTAGAATTGTAAAATTTGTATAAAAGACCTATTATAATATTTAAATATGTATCAGCATTGCATCCAGCGACCTATTAAAATGTGCTGTATGTCATATGACACAGATACAAAATTATAAATTTTTACCAAAGTATTTTTTATTAGGTATTTGAACCGAAGATAACAACAAACATTAAAAAAAAATATATAATTTTAATAGAAACTGATAATAAAACGAGAACAAAATATTAAATATATTTTGTTCTCGTTTTATTATTAGTTTCTGTTAAAATTACTATAACAAAATAATAATAATGAGTAGTTTTTTTTCTTTTCATTTGCGTAATTATATTACATTTCTTAATCCTATATTTAGCAGCATTTATTGTGCGTGATCTCTAATCAATTTTTTATACCTGCACCGTTATTGGGTTTGAACCTTTAGGCTTTTTTTTGTCGAAATGCATTTTTTAACCATCCAAACAAACACTGACCAAAACCGGTCAAACAAGATATCACGTTAAAGTCACGCCATGCAAGTTTTACTCCGATTGGTAGGCGGTACGGGATTTCACTCGAAAGAAACTTACGTAAGTCGTAGTATTTCTTCCTGTTACTAGTTTCTATTTGCTAATATCGGCATATGCCGCATGACACGTCTAAATATCCTTGTTTATAGTGCCGGCTCAGGACCTACCTGTAGCGCTCTGTATATGTTAATAAGGACAATTAGAAACAAAGTTAAATGTGGCGGGCCTAACAGACCCATATCCTATGAAGCCGGGTTTTTTTAAATGATATTTAGGGGGCAAGCGAGCAGACAGGTTACCTGATGCCCTCACCCATGGACATCGGAAGAGTCGTAAGTGCGTTGCCGGCCTTTTATGAATTTACGAAGAAAAACGAGGATAAAATTAGATAATGCCAGTGGCGCAGCAGGGGGGGGGGGGAAGTTACGACCCGCCCCGGGCGGCAATTTTTAAGGGGTGCCAAAATTTCACGGAAAATAATAAAATATTCTAAATATTTGACCATTTCATTTTTCTAACATAACATAAATTCAGAGTCATTAAAAAAACCCGGAATATTTCATTATCTGTGACGAATTCTCGGAATTCTGTACCTATGTGGGTAATAGGCTACTTGACCTAATTTTTTTTCGTGCTAATCGTTTCATAATCATCCCTTTCACAGAAAAAAACTATTCTTTCAATATTTTGACGATCCGCCATCGTGTGACGATTTGGTACTCTTTATTCAAAAATGTATTCCAACTCTTGCAATCTACGTGAGACAGGAGTAGGAACTTACAATAAAAAAACCAAAAACTATTTTTTAAATGAATATTAATATTTTAAATAACAATTTTGTTTAAGTGAAACGAATAACCTTAAGTGTCATAAAAATTTATCAAAAATTTAATAATGGAAATATATTTATATTTCAGCTAATTTCATGCTTATTTATTCATTAATTTAATGTTCATTATGTTTTTAATATTTATTAAATAAAAATACATTAAACTACTACTGACATGACGCCATATCCTAATCGGAAGTACCTTAAAAGCGTTTTCGTCAGTACAAATAAAAAAGTATAAAATCGTATTTTCAATTCGACTTTATTTATTAATCATAAGCTTTTATTTTATGACTAGGTTGAAATACCTTTAGATATTATTGGAATAGACCCAGTTTTACTATAAATATGCGTTTGCTTATTGAAATTTAATATGAGTCAGGTAGGCTATTGCAAACTTATGATGACTTACATCGCAATCTTTGAAAAAAATCTCGCGAATAACATCAGCGACAACGATTGCTCTTAATATTAGTAAAAAATTGCACATTAAATTAAAAATCCTGATTAAGGAGGCGGCGAAATTATCCTAGGGGCGGCAAAATTGTCCTCCGCCCCGGGCGGCTGATATCCACGCTACGCCACTAGATAATGCTAAGATTGCTAAGTCTTAGCATTATCATCTTGCCCTTGCGCCGAACATTATCAAATTTATTGCCCTTGCTTACCAAAATGACTCAACCTCTAAAGCAACACAACAAATGACATTTTTTTTTTATTTTTGTAAGTTAGCAGAACGTGCACGCTTGTATTATGATTTACACAATTAGAACCTTTGAAATTTTGTTGAGAATTTGTCGAATGCATCTCGTATCAGGGCCGGCTTTACTCTTACCAGGGCCTTGGACGAGATTAATTTGGCGCCAAATAGCCAGGCACCTCTTTTATTTTACCTGGAGCCCGGTGGCGTTCGTCCGGACCTGGAATGCCGCTACTGCAGGTCAAATTATTGTAGTGAAATACCTCTTCCCATTAACTTATATATACATCAATACCTCTTCCACAGTAATCGGAGGACACGCGTATCTCTGTATCATGTAGGTAATATGTAATAAGTACGTTAAAATAGCACGGCTTCGATGAAATATTCAAGATAATTGTTCTTTATTTACCAAATATTTTCTTTGACCTTGTAAGTTGTACGTAATACTGATAAATAACTAATGCATTAGTAGTTACCTAAACCTGGCTATGACCACAGAATAGTGAATACATAATACATATTATAACCTATGACTCTCTAATATACGACCTCTGTGGCGCAGTGGTTGAGCGCTTTGGTAGCTTACGCCGGGGGTCGCGGATTCGAATCCGCCGACGGAGCAAAAATTTTTTAATGTTCCCTGGATGTGTATTAAGTATGTGTATTATATAAAAAAACTTAAATATATGTATAGTATAAAAGTGTTAAATATATTTCCGTTGTCTGGTACCTGTAACCCAAGTCCCTTGGGTACTTAGCACGGGACCAGATTGACGTGATGTAAAGCGTCCATAGATATTATTATTATATTATGACTAAGTGGTAAAATCTATTTCTTGATAAGTTGGTAACCTAAAAGCCGTTTTCACCAACCACATCGGCTAGTTAGTCAATGCTTGGTTAAACTAGATGATACTTAAGCCCGTAGTTATAATCAGCGCTTAATACTAAGACCGCGATCAAATAATTTTTACTACTCTTCATTTCAAAGGATCTTGTGAATGAAAACAGCATCTCAAAATTTTTATCTCTCAATGAACCATTCATCGAACAAAGTTGAGGAAAAATCTAGTGAGTGGTGACATGAATATTTTGATAAATAAGCGATCTTTCGATGTTGACAATTTATTTGTAATATTCACGCAGCAGTAACTTTTCTGCATGATAAGAAGTTTGTTACCAAGTTACCAATAAAATATAGGTACCTATTATACAAATACGTTTGAACTAATTTCAACGTTTTACTTACACGCGTAATAATTAATATGATTAGCATCGTACACCGGGCAAAATTTAATAATGGCAAAATAACAAAGCTGGCTGTGTAATTGTTTGTCAAAAGCTCTTCTGTTTGGTGTCGGTGAGAATAACCAGCGCAAGACATAGATACCTCTGGAGTTTGGTGCATTTTTTTCTTACTTAAATTATATCATGCTATTAGCCTGCATAACATCTCAGTTACCTGAAAAAGGTTCTTCAGTCTTAGTCCTATACTGTTATGTTTATAACCGCTATCTCTAGAATATAGATTCTAGGTCCAATTAAACATCAATAGTAACCAATGAAGGTGATCACGAGAGGAAATAATATATAATTGATACTTGATAAAGTCTATCACGCACCGCGATCTTTGCAACGAGTTCACGGATCACATAGGTGCATGCAAACTCAAACTCTCACATGTGATACTGATAAAGATTATGTAGGGCTGTCATAAAGTAAAATATTTAATTAAATATTTTTGTTCATTGCGACAGCTTGACCACAACCCGGGTCGGGGCAGGGGACGGGTAAGAATACTACCACTGCACCGTCAGCGTTGACGGCCAACTGACAGAGTAGCGCGGCCGGTAACCATGTTAACATGCCTTATGGATTCAATTGTTTCTAATTTTAAAATTTAAAGTGCATTAACATTCCGTTATTCCAAAATATTGTGTATTATTCAATTTTAAATGTTACACATATAATATTATAATTACTATAGTAGTCGAGTATAAACGTTGAGTACGCATTTTATGCAAAACCTGGTGAACTGTATATAACTTCCCTCCTTATAAAAACCTTTCCTGGAATTCCGAAAATTTTTTAAGATTCACACGATCTAGGGCTTGTTTTACCACTTTTTCTGACAGATAAAGTATGGAGAATCTGTCAAGTAGGTTTTAGATAGCCCATCCGAGACTTATCAGGAAGTGGTGAAACAAGCCCTTACATGGACTGTCCGCTGCGGATTTTATTCACGCGGAACTTTTCCCATGTCGAATCCGTCAGTGCTATCCACACTCTGATAATAGGTATATGATGTTTAATTATTTGATGTCATTCAATGAGTTTCAACTTACAGAACTAGCGAAAATAGTCCTAACATTTCGAATTACATAATTTAAATATTAAGGATCTTTTTCCCCACTGGCTCAAAATCACGAAGGTGGCAAAATCGTGTCGGAGTAAATGAAATCATAGAATTTATTAATTTTTATTAAATAAATGCTCTATAGACTAATATTTAAGCCGTACCTTAAAAGATTTTTTCTTAATTGATGGATTGAACTTATTTTTTTTGCACAAATACCCCCAAAACATCATTCCGGTAATACGTCCCCAAGTCGTTATCTGCTAACGATAACTGTTAAAATACATAATAATTTTTTTAATGCCTTACAAGTAATTTTTATAATGGTTAGCATTAAGTAAATGTTTTTCATAAGTTTTTAACTAAATACAATAATATTTTCCTCAAAAAATTTATTCCAAGTGTGGCGGAAACTATGTGCGTCATTCTGGGAACGCATACATTTTTTTAAGATTACATTTTCTAGCAAAATACAAGAAACAAGACTACGAAGTAGAACCTTAATGTAAACGTATGCTTGGTGTGTTTTTTAGTAAAATTTAAAAATTCAAATTGGTAAACATTGTATGGATTTTTCTGCACCGTACATCAATTTAGCGTCATCCCGGGAACGCCAATAACTGTAAATTAAACAAAAGTTATTTGCACTTAGTACATTATTTCGTAGAGATTATTGCGACCACTTTTTACATTAGCGTTAAAACATCTCGATTTTCTGACTAATATATAGTTGTTAAGCAATTTTATAGTGAAAACGTCATGTCCGAGAACGTTCTCGGACATGACGGCGTCCGTCCCCGGAATGATTTTTGGGGCTAATTTATAAAAAAAGGATGTTTTATGAAAAATTCGGAATCAATTTTTAATCTATTACATTTATACGAAGTTGAACAAAGTATTAAAGTAATTTATTTATAAAATTACATGAATTTAATAAATTACTTCTTTTGGCACAAGCTTATTACTTTAATATTTTAATTGGTAAAATTTGTCTCATGAAACATTCTAAATGGACTTTCTACGAGTTTTAACAAGAATTTTAAAGTTTTTTAAATGTAGAGATAAAAAAATATATATTTCATGCATTATCGTCATTTCGGGAACGCTTTTTTCAACAAAAACATTTTTTTTGTTTAATCATTAAATTTGAGCGCTGCCCATTCGGGTAATAATTGAAAATAAGTTAGCTATTAATAAAAAATGGTTTTCAGAAGAAAAATAAGAATGTTTCTTTTACAAAATTTAAATGCTCGATTTTCCCACCTTGATGAATTTGTGCCCGCTACGCAATAAGTGCTATTCACAACTTATGTGATACATGAAATGTACAGAATCTGTCAAATCAGTTGCATTTAGTGATTTTGATAAAGTTAAATAATTTTTTAGTTTACTACAATATTATTATATTGAAAGGATTTATTTCCAATGTGCGTTGTTCGATAAGTTCCATACTTTATATGAAGTTAATAAAACAACACATACATTATCTATGTAATAAAGTAATAAGTAATAACTATGGACACTAACATGATAAACTCGTGTATCATCAACAGGAAGATTAGACAGCGCTCGTATATTTTGTCGTATCTATATTATACTATGACTATATAGGATTTTCCTGTGGCTGTACCTATGCGGTTGGTAGTTGGTACGTATGTATAATTAATTTGTTATGCATACCATTAACTACTAGTACTAATGATTGCTTGCAGCCAGCTGCTAGACTTTTTTAAGAAAGCACTTTCATTAGGCCTTTGAATGTTTGCAAATTTTATTACTAACAAGCTTTTAGTAGGTCGACGTGTATGTCTGTATATAACGATGTAAAGGAATCTAAGGTATCGAATTTAACATCTTCTAAGGATCGTAGTATTATGAAAGGTAGCAATTGTATGTAGTTCTGATGAAAATATAATAATAATTTGTACCTGTCAACTTTAAACTTCATCTGATCATGGAGCCAGATGATGTAAACTGGAATTTCATTATGGAATATCTTATCATAGTCGTGTTTTGGTTTTTAAGAATGATCTTGCCACGTTTAAATTCTAAGGGCTGATAATGAAGGTGAAAGACGGGCATTCCAAGATGTTATAATATAGTGGTGCCGGTTTATAGTCGTGTTTGGGAGTTTTGTAAAGTTATTATTTTGATGATGGTAAAGTGTGTTTGTTTAATATTTTTAGAGCCCGTTTCAATCGCTTACTGATACGAGTCGGATAGTCAAATATATATATATATATATATATATACGATATATACGCCGAAACAAAACTTTGTATGTACCCCTTTTTACGAAAGACGCGTAGATGTAAAAGCATGAAATTTCTTCCAGTTATAGTTAATATGGAGAAGGTTGATGTCTGTTTTTTTGATGACCTGTTAACAAGACCTTATGCCAAATTGAAGTCTATGATTGTATTGAGAATAGATTTTTGGGCGACCTTTAGTAGAAAATAATGTGGAAAGCTTATTAGAAACTTTATCAGTAATGGTGAAACAGGCCCTTAGACTATTAATTTATTTCTTACTTTAATGTTGTGGTATTGAGATTGTTGACTCTACATTAGGCGGGTTACGCATATTCAATTGTTAAGCAGACAAATAATTCGACCTTAATCCTATATGTATAAATTAAATTCAAAAGTGATACCTACTACGTGCTTGTCCGCGAGGATGTATGAATGAAGCTTCAAACTACTCATTCTATTGCTAGCAAAGTCAACGCTTGAGGCCAATTTCAAAATTTTTTGTTCCAGTTCGTAGTCGATTTATTATCTAGTCCTACATAATGTCTTTTACCCATACTTCCTTATATTAAATATTATTTTTACATTTTTTAAATAATTTCCTTCACGCCCTAACGTAACAAGTAATCGACTAGATTTCGCAGACTTACATATTTTAAAAGATAGGAAGTAACAAGACTGCTTACGGTGCTGAAAAACATTTTTCTCCAAAATATTCGTGATTTTACGCGTTTTTTTATTCCACGTGCGCTAAGCTGCGGAAAAAAAGGGAAGATATAGTGTTCTAACAATCCATTAATAATGATAGACGTTGGTGAAATTAGTACGTGGTAATTTATGAGCAAACACAGTATGTGTCATTGTTTACATTATTGTTAATTGTTTGCCTAAAACTTTAGATGTCTGTATTTAGGATTTACAATACATACAGCTCTTAGTAAAATAGTAACTGATAGACAATTCTCAAAACATTTACCTATTTACATATACGTAACGTAAACTTTTTTTTTTATATTTTCGAATTTCAATTCGATTTTAAAACGATGTATTAACCTGTAAATTAAAAAAAAAATGTTTTTACTGTAAAGATGGCCTTATGTAATTTATCATTATCCTCAATAATATTATGTTATGGACTGTACACAGCTGCCCCGACCCACTGTCCCCACTGATCGAGGGTTGACGTCATCCAGTGTTTACATTTGTTATCTTGTTTCACGTTCTGTCTTATGATTCTGCATGCGTGTACGATAGTCAAATGTATCATCACCTGGCATTCTTAGAATACAAAATTTGTATTCTTAAAATGCCACACAATTATTAAGGGCCTGCATCACCATTTCTTGATATATCCTCAATACTTTATTTGTGAGATAAGTCATGGATAGAATATACAGCACTTATCAGGAAGTGGTGCAAGACCCTAAATGCTAAAAGCGTCTAACCTTTTTATCATTAAGGCCGTATTTTCTATGAAAAGACGAAGTTGCCCGCAGAACTTTCTATTTTTACTCATTAAAATAAAAAGAGAGTATGTACTTTATATAAAATACGCAATGATAGCTTGTTTATTGAGCTTCATTTTAGTAGGTAAAATTTTTAATTTAAAAGTATACTTTACGAGAAAAAAATATTATTTGAAAGCAATCATTTTCCTACAAAGGTCTTTTCAACTACGATGTTTCAAGAAGTATTGACAGAATTTTGCGATCAAATTATAAATATTAATGTCAACTACAATTTGTAGTGCTTCACATTTTTTAGTGTAATATTTAATAAGATATAACAGCTTTTACATGTTTTTGACTCAACGGGGCATGGGCGGGATGCAGGACGCAGTCACCTGCGGACATTTATACGGGGAGGGTGTATCGCTGCGCATAGGATTTTAAATTACGTAAAATCAGGCACGCCATCTGTGATAATCATTCACAACTACAATGAAATTGTTATTTTAGTTACCAATACGCCGTTGTATTCGGTGGTGGCGCAGGCGTGCTCGAAGTCAAGGTTAATGCACAGTGATTTCCACGTCTTTATAAAATAATCTTTCGATTTTGATTTTTTTTTACTATAAATTACGTTTAACATAACATCAGTCTGGACCCTGTAACGTGTGTCTTCTACCGATCTTCTTGTCTTACCGAGCGAGAGAGGTGTTGTATTCGGTCAAACCAAAGTCTACATGTTACATTTTAGCCGTTGTATATATACTTCCGTGCTTCGAAAACTTTGATAGCGCGATGCAAGAATATTACGCTTTTTTACGATTGTGAGCCTTATGTTATTAGGATATGGTTTATTTTTAAATACGCTTGATTTGGTTTGAAATTGTTTTGTTTTAGTTTTTTTTTTGGTAAGTACGGGTACCAGACAACGGAAATATATTTACGGCCTGTTTCACCGTTTACTGACAAAATTTCTGTTAAGCATCGGTAAGGTGCGGTCGCCTTTTTGACAGATACTCCATATAACATTTGTCAAATAAAGTTGTGAATAGATCTGTAAGCGTTGAAACATGCCCTAAATATATTTCGGTCTGGTACCTGGGCTTGCCAACTTCAAAAAAGGCATTTGCGGGATTTCCCAGCTCGACATTCGGGACATGGCTGTATTAGGCGGGACACAATAAACATTTCAAATATTCTAGAATTTCTAGATGACGCTTGCGACTCTTGCTATAGCGGCAATACTGCCGTCCTCAAGCTAAAATGCCGCTATGTACAAAAAGTACTTTTTGAGTTATGAGCAAAAAAACGCCGCAGTTTTTCTATAAGCTTGGTACTTCATAATGGCAATGTTAATTTTTATAACTTGACTATAAAAGCTACAAAAATTTTGGTAATACACGTCGATAGATCTTTTCCGTCTGATTATGATGGCATCAAAATGTCCCGGAAAATTTGGAACAGTTGGCAAGCCTACTGGTACCCCTAATAAAAAAATCTGAAACAAAATAATTAAAACTAAAATTAAAAAATCAAATCAAGCGTATTCAAAAATAAACCTCAAGATAAAGAGATAAGACTGACAATATTACAATGAGCAGTTTGCTAGCACGTAATAGTTTACGAATGTTTATAGGCGATGGCGGTTATTTTCCATCTATGTCCTTATCCAGCCCCCTATCTAACTTTACACAAAAAATCACGTCATAAAGCTACTCCGTTGCGTCATGAAGAGAGGACAAACAAACAAACACACTTACCCATTTATAATATTAGTATCCATATTAGTATGGATATATGACCATTTACCTATGTAGGTATCTGTATCTTGATACCTGAGTAATTATAAAGTCCTAAGTCCTAACGGACATAGCATTTTTATTGTCATTTTCATTAAAATCGATGTTTTTATTGCTCAATAAAACGACTCATTACAACTATAATAGACACCACATAATATATTTTTCATTCTTTGGGTTTTTTCCTCGTTTTTTTAATTACTATATTTATCACGCAAAAATAACAATAGAACTTGCAGTAGTCAGCCGTCGTATTTATCTATCTCTAACACAAAATATAGTTTATGATAATAACTAGCTATCCCGTGCCCACTTAAAAACCCTACGCTTTTAAATTATAAGTTATAACGCAATATCTCACGAAAACGAGACTGGTTTTTTTATCTTGTACGGTAGAATATTATTTATTCTTTTGGTTTAGCAATATCTGTGTAGAGGGGTAATAGAAGTAAGGTATTTTATTGAGGTACATTAGTTTCTTCCCAAGTTAGTTACTTTATGGGGGGTAAAACATTAGAGGGGTAATAATGAGACTACCCAAGTAATCACACTGCAATGTAGTGTTTTGTATAGAAAAGTTGTCTATCCACTAGCCAGTTAATTCCTTGTAGTTACCTTTTAATTCCTATCAAATACCTTATACAAAATTAGTTATTTTAATGTTTTTTTTTCAGATCATTCGTCAAAATGGCTGCCTTTAATGTAATATTAGGTTGTGTTATGGCTCTTCTCGTCATATTGTTCACGATAAGTTCTATCGCCAGATATTATATTAAGGTAAGTTGCCTGTAATTTTCCGGGGATTAGATGTTTATGACATTATGATATGATGTATCGTATAGAAATATCTCTAACTAGCTGACCCGGCGAACTTTGTACCGCCTTAATGGCAAAAAATAAGCAGATTGTTTTTTTTTTTTTTGGAAAATCAAACGCTGTCGAACGGGATAAAAAGTATCCTATGTCCGTCTCCTGGCTCTAAGCTACCTCCCTACCAATTTTCAGCCAAATCTGTTTTGCCGTTCTTGAGTTATAAGTGGTGTAACTAACACGACTTTCTTTTATATATATGTATATAGATTATGACTAACCTCCAGAAAATAGATTATTATTTAAGTTATTACAAACTAGCTGATGACGTTAACTGTGTTTGCTTTGCACTGAAGAAAATTTGCAATTCGGTACAAAGGTAATGAGATAAAAGAATATTATTAATTAAACATCATCAATTATAATAATCTTATATAATCTTTAGTCTATACATAGATGATTAAGCAGAATTTATTGCACAAATATATTATCTATATAACATATTACATATCTACTACATAAAAAACTTTATTTTTCAGTTCACATTATTCATAGTGCTTTCGCTGATTTTCGCAACAGCGCCCCTACCGTTGATGTGCTTGAAACCGTTTGACCCGAGAAATGCTCTGTAAGTATGACAAAATATGATATGGTAGTAATAACAAATAAGAAAATAGATAGTAGTAGTAGTAGTAGTATATAGAAAATTATTATGAAAAAATACGGCACTAATGACCGTTTTCATCAAAATTCCCATTTTGGTAAACAAAAACGGTTACTTTTACGAAAAGGAATTATGGAGAAAACAGTTCTTTCAGACTTATGACTCGAGAATTTCATTAATATTATATTATTGTATATTTGAAGACAACAAGTTTGTTTTCACAAATCCCTGTCATATCTACCGATTATTTACATGACATAAGCTTTGGTGAAAATAGAGATAAGCGGGAAAAAAACTACCAAACACAAAATCACCAGACACCAAACGTTTTGATTCCGTATCCCATAATATTTGCATAATTCGCCTAATATGTATATCAAATATTATTTTAAAATAACTTTTGTCCGCAATTACGTCCGCGTGACCCTTTTCAAATTATCACATTTTTACTACATTTTTTTATTACTGCTCATCTTCTATCGGTCGTAGCGTGATGTTACATAGCCTCCTTCGATAAATGGACTAACCAACACAAAAATATCTTCAATTCCGGCAGTAGTTCCCGAGTTTAGTCCCACACCGGTTTCGGTGACGGTGGCCGGTTTTATTGAAACCAGACCTGTAATACGCAGGAGTAATTTTATGGTGCCTAAGTGTGTGCGTAGTACACGAGAGCACACTCTATTCCTTTACTCTCATAGCCCAGTGGGACGGATGACCGACACGACTGGCGAGAGATAAGGCGCAGAATTGAACTTTTACATGCCCATCCGACGCATGGATCATCTTACTTGTCAGACAATCGGGTGATCAGCCTGCATTGTCCTAACCAAACTTGAATACCACATTTCAAAGGCGGGAATCCAACCCACGACCTCCGGGTTGAGAGTCGAGCTCTGTACCAGTGGACCACGGTAGCGATGATAAATGATAATTCAGCTTTATATTATTACTAGCTTTTGTGGAGTTCAAAAATTGGTAAAGAAAGATACAAATGTTTTTCCAAGACCAAAAGTAGCCTATGTTACTCTCCATACTTTTAACTATCTCTATGCCAAAAATCTAGTTAATTGGTTGCGTCGTTAGAGCGTGAAGAAGGGACAAACAAACATACTTTCCTATTTATAATATGAATATGGATATTTAGTATTGATGAAGGACGAAAATATAATTGTTTACTTTATTATGTATACCGTACGTAATCTGCAGGAATTAGCACTTTAATGTGTTTTCTCATAACTAATTAACTGATGCCTATTAATGCATAGATAAAGATTTAAGTAAATAGAAATTACTTTATGAAATCCTTATCACTACACACATATATTATATCTATAATAATAATAATTGTTTATTGTCATCAAAAATTAATTACAATTGAAAAAAACACATTATGAAATATTAGGTATATGTATACAAAAACTTATTTATTGCGCCGCCTAACTAAGAAATTCTTGTTTAAATTCTTTGATAAAGTTTATAATAGGCTATCCACAACTTTTTTGACAGATTATCCATACAAACTCTGTCAAATAAAGTTGTGATAAACTATCCAACACTTATCAGTAAGCGGTGAAACAGGCTCTAATTATTGTGGTTTTTGAGCTGTGCTTAGGTCATTTAGAAGTCGGGTTTGCATTTTTCTCGGAGGTCAAGTGAAGGATGCGTTTTCTGGGTAAATATTTTCTGCGCTTGCGTAAGAATGCCATAGCTCTGAAATCTTATTGGCTTAGGTACGTCAAAAATTAAATATGATATTATTAATTACGAGACGATGCCCGCAACTCCGTTGGGCCAAAATTCGTTTATCGCGGGCGAAACGCACAAGTTTTTTTGGTACAAATATCCTAGGATGGGGTACTTACCACTTCCCGGGACTCAAAGTATCTTCATCCTAAATTTCATCCTCTTGTGTAGGATTCCAGCAGCACTGCTCAGGTTTACGGCGCGCGTGCTCGGGTTGCGGTGGACGGTGCGGGGTACAGAAAACGTCGACGACAGCAGAGGAGCAGTCGTGCTGCTCAACCATCAGAGCGCGCTGGACTTGTACGGTAAGGGAACTAAAAGTCTGATTGCGGCTCATGGTTGACCTAAGGCGGCCCCTAGATGACCAATTTTATTGCGTAATATCACGTATTGTACAATATATTTGATCGTTAAGGGCTAATATTGAAGATTGCACAATGATTGAAGGAGTTTAATTTTTATTGCATCGTGCAGTGACCCTGCGTATTGCGCAATATATTTTAGTGTAGGTACACACAGTTGTAGCTACATTTTGGTCGAACATGTTTACTGCATGTCGAACGCTGCATACGGGATTAATAACAATCTCCAACTGAACGTAAAAACATTGAGCAGTTCTTATATTGTGCGTTATATTTTCCGTTTGGATTCAAAGCGTCTTTCAATCATATTGAACAATAAAATGTATGTCTCAATGTTATTGTTGGTATAGGGGCATTTTTGGTTGGGTTATGTAAATGGCCCTTTTATGTTATTTGATTGGGTCATGTAATGGTCCTTGGGTGGTTCGGTTGACCCGACGGTTGATTTTCTTTCGACCGACTTTGAAGCGGCCAAATTCACCTCTGTTGGGTGGTGAAAGCGGCAGTCTAGAAGGCCTATTGGTCGTGATTTGTAGGCTGGGATTGACATAAACCAAGTAACGCAGGTCCGCCATTTGAACTCGAATCTATTGTGCCCACTTATGTGGAACCGAATTCCATAATATGCGATAGGAACATAATAGGTGCTATTTATCAAGTAAAACCAATCAAGCAGCGCATATTCCGAGAGCTGGTAGAAATTCTGAGTAGGTATTTGAGGAGAGTTGAAATAGCTAGTCAGAATTTGTATTACTTAGACCCCAATACAGAACTGCAAACCCTGGCTGGTGAGAAGCAAGACCTACCCTACACTTCATCTATCTCAACTCCAAAGTAAAAAAAAAAACATAAATTTTTTATTCCAAAAATTTCAAGCAATATGCAATGTTCACAATATGTTGTAATTTAATACTTAAAGAATAAAAAAAAACTGCGTAAATAAAATCCGTGCGGATACATTATCGACTGTTACTCTGTGTCAGTGCTGGCGGTGCTATGGCCGCTGATGGAACGGTGCACGGTGGTGTCCAAGCGCTCGCTGCAGTACCTGGTACCCTTCGGCACAGCCACGTGGATGTGGGGAACCGTGTTCATAGACCGCGGCGCACACTCCGCTAAGGCTACGCTGAACAAACAGGCTGATGCCGTCAGGGATCAGAAGGTAAATTACGTCGTTTCTGAATATAAGGTTTCGAATAGTTATCGTAGTAAGAATCGTCCAGGACTGAACTGACAGGCAGCCAACAGGGATCTGAGTTCCATGACAACACGCAGTGTTGCCAGTCGGTCTTTTCAGAAATTACCTAAAGTATAAATAAATGTAAAGTAACCTTTCTCTTTTTTTACTCGAAAGGTATCAAAATTATTAATTAGAACTTTAAACGTTTATTCTACAAATTTACAAAAATCATCTAAACGTAACCTTTGCAATAGTGTAACCTAATGGTAACTGACGCTGTTCAAAAATTACCTAAAAGGTTACAAAATAACCTTCTGGCAACACTGCCAACCCATTTTTTTTGTTCATTGACCGCGGCGCACTCTCCGCTTAGGCGACGCATAATAAACAGGCTGATGTCGTCAGGGATCAGATGGTAAATATATAAACGTTGTTTCTGAATGGAAGCACGGTGTGCGTAATCAGCGTAGTAGGCGCATAGATTCGCCATCAAAATTTATATTACTAGCGGAACCGACATATATTTCTGCCCGTCTCGAGTTGTGAATCTAAACCATTGCCAAGTCTCTTTGGACAGAAAAAATCATCACAATCGGTCGAATTGTTCGGGAAGAGTTTAATGACAAACACGCGCCAACAACAATTTAGGTATGTTAATGACATTTAAGCATTCAATAATATTAGAAAACGAAGTCGACTTTTAACTTAAAGTTATCACTTGTCGATTTTTTTTTAATTTACCGATTCTTTTAAGAAGTTAATCAATCACTTAGAAGAAACAATTTTTATGGTTCCGTACTCAAAAAACTTTGGGACCCAATCACTAAGAATTCGATGTCCGTCCGTCTGTCTGTCTCCAGGCTGTATTTAAAGAATGGTAATAGCTACAGACTTGAAATTTTCACAATTTTTAATTGCCGCCAGAACAACAAATACTGACAATCTAAATGTCCAAAAACACAAAACTCGACTGCAGGAACAATTGCAATTTAAACATCAAGTTATGTGTATATTTCTTGATTTCTATTTCATTTCTATTTAAAGCTAAAATTTTGTTACTCTACTCGTCTGCTACCGAGGACTCGATTCGGGCGAAAAAAAATTTTTGGAACCTCACAATTTTGACTTCGAAATCCGCCATTTTCATTTTTAAATTTTATTACGTACCCAGTAACTAGCGCCATTAAAACGAATCTAACGATGCCACAAACGTTAAAATCGATCAAGCCGTTTAGGCTGCAGAGCGTGCTAAAAAAATATACATACGTAACATACTCTCGAAAAACATAACCCTCCTTCTGGCGCAATCGGGTGAAAACAAAATAATGTTTATAAATAAAGGGGGCTCTCAACAAACGTGTTTTTTGTCATTTTTTGCTCGATATCAATAATGGTAACAGCCAATAGGTAGGCACTTGAAATATTCACAAAATCCTTAGTTTTATTTACACTTTACTAATCAATAATAAAATTAATAATTGAAGTTGGCTAGACTTATACAAAAAACACAAATATTTAGATATGTTTGCTCTGATATGGTATGAAACCCTTCGTGCGCGAATTCAACTCGGATTTGGTCTTTTCCTATTACGACTGTGATACTGGTTAATACTCGTATATTCATATGCATTGGTAAACAACAATTCACAAATAGCAAGGTTTGTAACAGTCGGCACTCGCTAAGTTATCTAATTGGTTCTCATATCACTTATCGTGCGATGTGGTAACATTCGAGGAAAATTTGTTAGTACTTATAATCCAAGGGAATTATACTGTTACATTATTTTAATCACGTACAGGCGCAGCGATAAATCGGTACAATAATAATCTTGACACATAAAGCAGAAGGTTAATAGTGTCATTTGTTTTTCGACTAACTTCCAAAAGTAGCAACGTCTCCAAAACCATTTTCCTGCACGTTTTTTTATTACAAATTTCAAGATGTCTATAGGCTTATGCCCATATCTTTTTTTCTCAATTTACAATTTTTTTTTGCACCAAGGTTTACATTTTATCTCATATTACGTTAGGTCCATCACACTGTACTTTTTTTTAATAATTATATTTATACATAGTTCTTATTATCATAGTTCTCTTATAAATATAGTATTGTTTTAATTTGTTATATATTTCCTGCACGTTCGAACATGACAATTTTACTATCTGCAGACTGGAAAACAAATAAATGTAAATATCAAGGTTGAAACTAAGATATTTTATTCAAACTAAGTCACGGTGATAGTAGAAAATATTACCATTATAGTCTAATATAATATATTAATATGTTTACGAGACGAACATCATGCAAATTTTTTATTAAATAATACCTACCTATTTATAAAAGGATGATTTGTTTTGGAAAATAGCAGTTGACGAATCTACGTCGTCTGGTTGGAATATTGTGTCAAAGCCATGTAAGTAAATCCTCATCTGTCGGCTGGATTGTCATCTAAGAGGAGACAGTTTTTCCATAGAAAACGTTGTCTCATGTTTCCTCCCTGCATAACGGTAGTTTTCCAATTACAGAGTATAATGCGACTCAGTGGCGCACAATGCCGAATTATACTGATGCTTAATTGGAACGTGAATTAGTTTTCAAATGCACCAGCAGATAGCGCTAAGTTCAGTGTTGAAAAAAAAATATTCATAGAGTTAGCTATAACCTCATTAATGTGTATTTTTCCAACAATTTATAATATTACTAACGATAATATATAAACAAAACATTTCGATCAATGCCAACTTAAAGGGGAAAACACTTTAATTTTCTGTCACTGTCAAT
The DNA here is from genome assembly GCA_026546445.1 of Cyclargus thomasi. Lineage (NCBI taxonomy): Eukaryota > Metazoa > Arthropoda > Insecta > Lepidoptera > Lycaenidae > Cyclargus > Cyclargus thomasi. Next base: position 37,501 of record JAOTAV010044515.1, read on the forward strand.
TTTTGTTAATTTTCTGTCACTGAGTTGGCATCCATTGCACGCATCACGCGAAAACATACCTTTTAAGAGTGCTCAATTGTGCGAAGCATTGCTGTAGTTGAAACATTCAACGTTAAACATTATGCCGCATAATGCGCTCTAGTGCTGTAATTGGAAAACTACCTTTGTTATATGTTTTAACATTTTTGTATCATGACAACAAAATGACTTTGTTAAAGTCATGTGCCTAGTAAGTCACACAGGTAATCATTCCATGAGAGAAACGACGCCCGTAAGTGATAGTTTTATATATTTGAAAATTTGCTTATCAATCTTAAGATTTTTTAAATGATATTTAGGGGGTAAGCGAGGAGACGGGTTACCTGATGGAAAGCAACTGCCATCGCCCATGGACACTCGTAACATCCGAAGAGCCGCAAGTGCGTCGCCGGCCTTTGGGAAGTTGGGCCTCCGGTAAACTCTGAGTGAGTTTACTGGACGAAACACCGCACAACGCCGTTTCACGCCAGTTTTTTGTGAGGCCGTGATATCGCTCCGATCAAGCCGGCCCATTCGAAAATGAAATCTTTTTCCAGCAAGACTGGGACTACCCCCCGTTTGAGGCGCGTCTTATAGACGGTCGGATCTACGCGCGCGGCTCACAGGATATGAAGGCACACGCCATGCAGACCATAGAGGCCATCAGGAGACTGAAGAAGAACAATATTAAGGTGAAGAGGACAGTGCATCTGTGCTTTGTGCCAGGTAAGACTGCTCATAGAGCTAAGAGCTATGTTGGGTAGTTTTGACCGCGTCCTAACTGTAACTCGATGGACGATGAACTCGGGGACGCGATGTTTTACCAACAGCAAAAGTAGTCTATATCTAGGGGTTTTTAACTATGTCTAGTTTATGCCAAAAATAAAAAGATTAATCATTAAGAAAGGACAAACAATCGTACACACTTTTCCAGTATTTATCTATAACTAGCATTTGCCCGCAGTTTCGCTAGAATTGAAAAGTATATTTGCTATCCAAAATTTGGGGTAAAAGCCCCAAAATGCAACTCCTAGGAACTGAGTTTTCCAAAATCCCGTCTTAGCAAGCAGCTACGTTCTAAGAGGAATTAGAGAGGTAGTTTTCTGACATTTTGTGAAAAGACCTTTTGCTTTTATATTCTTCGGCTTAACTTCAAATTGTTTATTTTTTTTCTATTCATTAGACGAAGAAGTCGGAGGCTTCGACGGTATGGCGGCATTTGTCAAGACGGACGCGTACAAGAGTCTCAACGTGGGGTTCTGTATAGACGAGGGGTCCGGCAGCCCGGGAGACGAGATTGTCATATACAACGGAGCTAAGAGCATTTGGCGTGAGTACTATTTGACATAACTAGAAAAGGTGGCTGTGACATACAGACGTACAGATGGACATAACGAATCAATTAGTGTTTTGTGTTTTGCCATTTTGGCGACGAAACATTAAAAACTAGGGTAATTTAAGAGTTTTTCCAACTTTTCTTTTTTTATCTCTCTTCTTCGTCTGACATATAGTTTGCTCGTACTTAGTGTTTTTTAGTGATTCCAATATGGCTGATCTGATGCTAAAACAGTTATATAATTCTGTAAGAGGATAAAGTACCTTTGGAAGAAAATACCGCTTTAACGTCCAAACAATCAAACACACATTTATAATATTAAATTGCTTTTTCACCTCTATCCTACATGTGCAGTAAGGGCATCTGTCAGGTAAGTTGTAGATAGCCTATACGGTAATTATCGGGTAGAGGTAAACAGGCCCCTTAATGGATTGTAACGTTCCAGATATCGAAGTGACGTGCCGGGGACAGTCCGGACACGGGTCACTCATGTTCCCAAACACCTGCGGGGAAAAGGTAAACTTAGTCCATTTTCAGTCATTTATATTTTTTATTTATTTAAAAACTTTTTGCAAAATGTGGCAAAAAGGTGGGCTTAATGCCTTACAGCATTTTTTTCCAGCTAAACCTTAGGGTGATGCAGAGATAAGGTAGCACTAAAAGAAGAATTTATGCAAATCAGGAAATTTTAGATTAAATTTTAAAGCGTCCGTGGCCTAGTAGGTAAGATCTTTGGTTCGCACTCGACCCTTTATGTGGCCGCACCAATTGCCATCCCTCTTCTGCATTCGTCTGTCCCCAGATCCGCTTCATCATAGACAAGTTCATGGATCTCCGGAAGGAGTACGTAGAGAAGCTGGAAGCCAGCGGGAAGCCTACCCTGCTCGCTCTCGGTGACGTGATCTCTGTTAACCTTACTATGTTACGGGTGAGTACAAACCTACAGGGACTTGAGTAAGAAGAAGGATAATTAGCAAGTGTCGTAGACGCTATGGAGTGCCTAGACGGTCATGCAGGATGACATGCATTACGAGTATATATGGAAGATATATATAGTCTAATCAGACCTATCCGACTGGGAGTACTGGATACATTTGTATTACGTAGGCCTCTCATTTATCATTCATTCATTTATAGTAATAATATTAGTAGTAGTTTAGTTATTAGTAAATAATGGCCGTGTTCGGTAGCATTTTTTGACGCATGCGCTGAGAAATTTTATACTGCGCAGACTACATTGTGACGTTGTCATGACAGAGCATGATAAAAGATTTTGCGGGCGCATACACCAATGCAAAAACTCTACCGAACATGGCCTAATAAAGCCTACTTATATCAAACAACTTTAAGTAACATTTCTACTTTTAACTTATTAACTATTTTATTCTAATGTTGGAGTTTTCTGTTATTGCCTCTCCAATCTTTTTTGCTGTTAGAATTATTTCGTCAATCCATCTGATCCTTGACCTCTGTTTCTTTTCCTGTCGGTCCCTTCCATGTATAATATGCTTCATTTTTAACTCATTAATTACTATCTATACATAATGCTGAATGCAGCTTCGTTTTTTAAAATATAAATCAATTTTATTGGCGTACTCATGAAGATGTGCATAAAGTGGTTTAATATGATTTATCATAAAGATAAAATATGGGTTATTTCACAATTTCGATTTTTGACACTAGTACCGCAGCAGCGTAAAACTTAATTTACATCTAATAAATAAAATTGTCGTGTCACAGTTCTCGTTGCCATACTGCTCCGAAACGGCTTGACCGATTTTGATGAAATTTTTTGTGTCTATCCGGTATCTATGAGAATTGACCAACACCTATTTTTCATCCCCCCAATTGTTAGGGGTAGTACAACCCAAAATTTTTTGGCATAACAACGTTTGCCGTGTCGGGTAGTTTTAATATAAAATTTACTGAAAACAGATATCGCTAATTATCGACTGATCGATAATTTCCGTTATTGACACAAAACCCAAGATTTGATGTTTGTTTTGTGATATTTTAATGCAGGGCGGTGAACAAAACAACGTGATTCCCGACAAGATGGTCGCCAGCTTCGACCTTCGATTACCCCCCTTCTTAGATTTTGATCATTTCGAGAATCAGGTAAGTTAACTTAGTTCTAAATTTTCCAGTTCCTACATGTACAATTAGAGAAGCTGAAATAAACTCAGATTGCGGATCTTTGTAAATTGGTCGCGTTATGTCAAACTCGGCCGACAGATCACCGACTTATATGGAATTGACATATTTCGACTAATTGACGTTGGTCCGTCAATTTAACCCGTGGCACTTTAAACTAAATTTGATGAATTTAGAATTCGAATATCCGCATTTTACAGATAAAACAATGGTGCGAAGAGGCGGGGGAGGGGGTGACGTTCGACTTCCAGCAGAAGGATTCCAAGCCAAAAGACTTTGACCTGGATGAGGTCATTTACTGGAAGCCTATCAAAGACACCCTGAATAAGATGTAAGTTAACTTCTGTTTTCTAAGAACGTATGGTGCACAGACAGTCCCAAAATAGATTAGGAAGGCTACGTAGTACGTAAAACATAAGAAGTGTCACGCTTAGCCAAAGGCACAAAGATTTTTAGTATGCAATTTACATACGCCGCGCCGTTTGGAAATAATAGTGGATATATGTAGTGGGAATTTTGATAACATTTAGGAGAGTTGTATCTTATCTCTTATTTGGGTTGTTCGGTTAAATGTTTCTATGCATTCCATTTCTTATATGTTCAACAATTTTTTCTCTTTTACAGGAAAATCCCCTACCTAGTCGGCATATTCCCGGCCGGTAACGATTCCCGGTTTGTCCGGGATCTGGGTACCCCCGCTATTGGCCTGTCTCCGCTCCGTCACACGTCAGTGGCGGCACACGCCCGCAACGAGAGCCTCCTCGTATCTGTCTTCATTGAGGGAATTGCCGTGTTCGAGAACATCATACCCGCTATGTGCAACGCGTGAAAAAAAATAAACGTCAACGTCATGCGAAACGTGTAAAAAAAATAAACGACAATGCCAACGGTTTTCGAAATTTGAAATTTAATAAACTGAATATTTTATACGAATGTTGTTGTATGTATTAAGGAGTTAAGGATACTTTTTGGTTCGCTCAGAGCCTTGGGGCATATTTCATCACTAACTGATAAAATTTTTGATAGCCTATCAACAACTTTTTTGACAGATTCTTCATACAGCATATACTAAAAATAAGTTATGAATAGACTATCCGACACTTATCAGTAAGCGGTGAAAAAGATCCTTAATATTGTTATGATATTTTCCTTTGTTTTTCATTTTGAGTAAATTATCTCTTTCTTATTTATATATTTTTAAATTTCTGGAAAAAGTATCATTAAAACAAACATTAAAAGTGTAAACTAACTTTATCTGACAATAATAAATAACACCAACGTTCTTAAAACCCTAAATAGGTACGTATGTAACCAATCCTATCCATTCAAAAGTGAAACCTCCCGCAGCCAACTGATACCCATTACCAAAAGCAATATTTTTTCATAGCTGGCCAGTATTTACACGGCTATCAGAACAAACACTCGCCAGCTATCGCTGCCAATGTTTCCCCAATATGGCTTGTCTTTTGACATTTCCAGGATTATTACTTTCTGTTTTTATATTGGCTATAGTAAATGTTACAGTTTGACCACAACCTTTGGATCGCGCCCTAGGAACGTGGCAGGGGTAAAGAAAACTACCGCCGTCAGCGTTGAAGGCCAACTGACATAGTAGCACGGCCAGTAACCATGGTAACCCTCCCCCACCGCGCATGTGCTCATACCTAAGGCGAGGTATAGCTCTTGTGGTCAAGCTATAACAAAATTTGTTGAGTTGACCGTCTTTTTTCACACTGTCTATGCCATAGGGCATTTTTAGTTCTTTGATAATATTATAACAAAGATACTGTGAAGTGCTAACCGAATATTATGTTAGTCATCGTCATAAGTGCTCGCATATATCTAATTACACTAAAATAGCATGAAACATGGCTAAAGCTCAGTTGTATCACGAAAAAAATACAACTTTTGGGCGTTATTCAAAACAAAAAGTGAAAAAATATAATTCAGCTAAATACTCTTATTTCATTTTGTACTTTTTTTTATTTTTAAACACTCAGCGTGTTATGCGGACAAACCTCCAAATAATGGAACGTTCAAAATTTGAACTCAAATGAATGGTGTGATTTTTATAGATTTTACGAGATGGTATCTAAAGTATCGCGAATTTTGTGTTTTTTTCAAAAATTATTTATTTATTCATGAATATTTACTTTGTTCAAAGTAATCCCCATGAAATATTATACACTTGTGCCAACGGTTTTTCCAATCTTCGAAGCACTTCAAACTCGTAAGTCGAAGAAGCGAATAA
>JAOTAV010044516.1:0-17334 GCA_026546445.1 Cyclargus thomasi
ACGCCTACCAGGTGTGCCCAAGCCACCAGTGATGCGTGAATTCATTTTCCCAACCGAAAAAAGGTCGCAGCGGGATCTAAAAGCCACTATCGTTATATTATGTTAAAATAAAAACCTCAAACAGTAAAACTCTGGAATGAACTATCACCAGCAGTATTTCCGGATAACGCTACGACCTGCAAACCTTCAAGCAAAGAGTGTATTCCCTCTTAGAAGGCCGGCAATGCACCTGCAACTCTTCTGATGCTGCTAGTGTCTATGGGCGGTGGTAGTTGCATTCCATGAGGTAACGCGTTTGCTCGTTTGTCCCCTCATTAAAAAAAATAACCATGATTTTATGGGGAATACATAATTATTTAGATTTTGGAACCTATATCATCACCCCTGTGGTCGCGTATAATACAAAAATATGTACCATTTAAGTTTTATTCTTCCACTTTACTTTTATATGATATCATAACAGAAAGTTGCGGGATGAAAATGCTAAGCAAAATTTGATATGTGCCAATGGCAACGCTGAGAGACTTTACAGCTCCCGGGGGGTAGATAACAAATAATATATTTTGCTGGCAGACCACGGCCAACGCATTGCGGCATTATGCAGAGTAAAAACACCCGCGTGTTCCGCAAATTCCAGAAGTTTCGGGGAATTTCAAGAATCCAGTTTTAAATACACCGATCCGCTTTTGTTTGTTTGTGTAAAAACATCCGAAAGAGCAACCAAAATCCAAATTCTATGCATGTATTATGGCGTGTACTCTGTTAAATATAAGCAATATTAATATCTAGTTTCTACCGTTGGATTTGCTCATATGAAGTTAAGACACAATGGTGATTTGACGGCACAAAGATGATTGTGAAACGGCGTTGTGCTGTGTTTCGTCCAGTGATTGAGTTTACCGGAAACCCTTTCCCCACACTTCATTCCCTATCTATATTCCCGTTCCCCGTTCCCGTAGCATATTCCTTCATCAAAAAAGCCGGCAACGTACTTGTGAAGCTACTGCTGTTGCCTGTAACAAGTGTCGATAGGCGACGGCAGAGGCTTTTTATCAGGTAGAAATCACTCGTCTGCTCGATTGCACCTAATTCTCGTAAAAAATTAGATTATGATCAGATAAAGGTATCCTTTTATCGAAGTCAGCTACTACACTATCCCCAATTCAGTATGCTTTTTATCGAAATGCGTTGAGTAGTTTCTGTAAAACTGATGAGCAAACGTCAAAGCAAGCAATCGTTTATAATACGTTTAACGTAGTAATTAATTTCAAATAAATTTGTTTTTGGGGATTCCATATTTTTCGGGAGCGAGCGTTTTAAATACACGATCCGTTTTTGTTTACAGTACACCGTGTAACAATCCGCGCAGGCGAATGAGAACGTGAATTCAGTTTTTATGCTGCAAATATCAAAGAGCAAGCTTTGAAAATATATTTTGCAACTGACAAGTCCTCAAAAATATGAATAGTTCAAAAGCCCTAAAAAGGCTATATATATCATCAGCCCTATAACCTTGATTATAATCTAATAATCTATTGTTCATCACCACAAATCACACCGATGCAATGGTACTTAAGGTTTGTACATGGGCCGGCGGGATAAGTTTAACCTCTTATAAGTATGTTCAAACGTTAAGCACATTAGCTAAAAAATATAATATATTACAGAATGATTTTCATTCTTTTATCACTAGCGAGGACAAATTCTAATCTTTTAAAAATAAGCTAACTTTCATATTACTATTATAAGCCGAAATCTATATTTTGTATTCGTAGCATTTCCTCCATAGCACAGGCTACGCCTAGTTTGGAGAACCGTAATGTTCAACTTGTATCGGATATATTGTAAATAAAGTTTTTGAATTTTGAACTTTTTTAGTTAATCAGAAAAGGTATGTGCCATGAACATCGGTTATTTGTAAAAAAAATAACTACGAAACTAACCGATTAAGATGAATGATTTATTTTTGAAGTAAACATAGATTGTTGCGATTAAATTTTTAGTAAAGAAATTAATGAACAGCGCAATTAAAAATACAAATAAAACTTTGACTATTCCGATATGTCGTATGTCCCGAAATTATTAGTGTATCAATACAATATTAAGTAGCTCTCACTAGCGGTTTTGCCCGAGTGACTATTAATTAGACGATTAATATCAATTATCCCGTTTTAACCTACATCGAATTTCACACGAAATCCGTTTCGAAGTTTTGAGGTGGTTGAATACTAAAATCCAAAGCAAACTTCCAGATAAAATTATAGGGCAAGCCAAGCGAGCTCTCACTGTCAGTGGGACGTTTTTGTGGTACACTTTACGGAAAAACAATAAGAGTTTTAGATTTGGCATTTAATATAGTAATTGAAGTAGATATTTTACTGTGTTAACCAATATCAAAAAACAAAAATTGTTATTGTAATCGCTTTTTTTACTTTTTGTTGTACTACCAACGCCATCTATGAGTTACGGTGTGCAACGGTGAAGGTAAACAAAACGAACCTAATCTGTACAATTTTAAGAAAAAAACTGTTACAGTCTTCAACCCAAATATTAATGTGCTACTGAAAATACCTCTACAGTCTACTTAAATACTCAAAATTGATGGATCTTTTAATTATTTTCACACCATATTGTGGTAAATAAAATGGTATTTGTTTTCAGATATTGAATGTAATTGCGTCGGTTATTTTAAATGAAAAATAAAACGATGAATAAAAAATAAACTGTGGGTTTATCTTTTAACAGCTATTTGGTGAATCAGTCAGAGGTAAAGCTATTCAGAAAATATTGATACAGTATAATTTTAAGCGGAAAAATAACAAATAAAAATTTTACTCCAATCTACATATTTTTTTGAGGTAGTTACGTTTGCAGACGAGTATATGAAAGTTCGTAAATTACACTAAACTTAATCGATTTCCTCAAAACGTTGTATGTATTACAAAAAATAGATACTAGCTGACTTGCGTTATATTATAATTCATTTTGTTCCGATTTAATCTGGAATAAAACAGGAATGTTTTCTTTTCTCTTTTGCAAAGCTGCGTATGAAAGACATTCTGAAAATTTTACATAAATCATTTAATGTAAATCAATATGTTCGCTCAGTCAGGTTGTTTTCACGAAAAACATTCAAATAGTTATTAATAAAAAGTAGTTTCTGCCCATAGAAACATTATCATAGAAATTAGTAAGTATAGAAGTGGAAGTATAACCTAGTGGGTCAGTAGATTCCTAAAAATACAAACAGGAGATTAAACAGTATACGTAAGATTAATGTAAAGTTTATTGTTTAAACGTAAGTCTGTTGAACGCTTGTTCATAGACTATAATAAATAAATAAAGTAAGGGAATAAGATAATACAAAGTTTATTAGGTCATCTAATATTATTTAATATTATATTAATTTATTAACATTTGCCGAGAAAGACAACGTTATTCAAGGTTTTTTAACAGCTGGATTAAGCTTTTTTTAGGTACTCAAAACACGTTCCTAAAATTTTACTTTCAGCAAATTTTTAGAACAATTTTATAAAAAAGCCTAGCGTAATGTAAGAAGTGAAATGCGTGAATATTTTGTGCCTCATTTCCGGGAAATTGTTTTCGAATTGACGAGCGACGAATACTAATGAGACCACGGGACGAATTATGTGTTTACTTCAAGCTTTTTAACAAAATATTTGCAAATAATTTAATTTGAAATAAGTATTTCATGAGTGAAGAGAGCTTAAATAAAAACGATGTATTTAAGCTCAACGTAGATTTTTATAACTCGGCTACACATATTAATTATATACTTGGCAATTCGTTACTACAACAAAAGTAAAAATGACTATTGTAAATGCCTAGCCATACCAAAATAAAGTACTAAATATATCATAAAATACTTAGTACTTCGAAGAAGTCAGAAAGGCATTGTGCCTTTACTACGAAACTCAACGTAGCATTTCGTAGTATTTTGTAGCTGAGATGCGCCGCTCAACGCAGGCGCAGCTCGTTGTGGCACAAGGTGGCACATCGTAGCTGTGCTACATAGTTCTACGCAGCATTTTGTGGCGCTGCGTAACCGTGCTATGACGCTTCGTAGCGTTTTGTAGCTGTGCTTCTTGTAATATTTTATGTTGTGGCGTTATGTAGCTCAACGTAGCACTTTTTGGCGCTTCGTTACTGTGTTGCGTAGCTTAATATAGCGCATCACTTTGCAGCTATGCTACGTAACACTTTGTGGCGTTTCCTAGCTTAGCAACGACGCTTTATAACGTGCTACGTGTAACGCGCTTAAGAGGATTGTGTACCAAACGGTTTTTTACAACGGGCCATAACGTTTTCCACCCTCTCAACCCTCACCTAGAGTAATGATTTTGTAGTATGTTGTGGAAATGCCTTAAAACTATGCTTCTATGTTTTTGTTTTTTAAATATTTATTATAGATTTTGATATATTTTCATTTTTGTGATTACATACTAAACAAATACGTCTCGATATTTTCAAATCTTTAATAAATATGAAAAAAAAAAGAAACATAGAAGCCTAGTTTTGAGGTAATTCCTCAACATACTACAAAATAATTAATCTGGGTGAAGGTTTAGAGGGTGGAAAACTTTATGGCCGGTTGCATGAAAACCGTTTGGTACACAATCCATTTAATGCAACATTGTGCAGTGATTTGTAGGAGCATTTCATAGCACAACGAATATTCAAAATGCTTAATTTTTTACACAAAATATAGTATTTGTATAAAATTGTTATTATGAAATTGAATTCGATGCTGTAACGGAGACCGGAAAAATATTTACATAATCAGCTTCAGAGTGTGCACAATTCTAGAGGTATATTGTGTGTTATGCCAGCGGGCTTATTTGAAATATTTTAATTTTATTATCAATTTTATGTATTGCAGTTATTCCCTGTGGAAAACGAAATAAACATTGTAAATATTGTTTTTAAAGAACAAAGAAGTTGTTATGAAATTGCAACTGGACGATGTCTGCGGACAAAATGTTTTTACTGAACGTAAAATGTAACGTTTGATAAAAAAGACTTAGGGTCAGCACGCAACGAGACGGATCGCAACACGAGTAAAAATGATCGCGATGCCGTAATAATAAGCAGGCAGCGTAAGAGCATAAATTAGAATTTCCGTGACCTAGTGGGTACATTTGGTTCGCACTCGAGAGGTTAGAACCCGGAGAAGGCGTATTCTGATCTCAAGTACTACATTAATGCGGAGTCTCACTGACCGACCCGTCTGCTTGCTTGCCCTCTGGTTTCAACAACAATAAATTTGAACATTTTTTAAATGATATTTTAGGAGGCAAATGAGCAGTTGGGTTACCTGATGGAACTGATGGATACTAGCAATATCCTGAGAGTCGTAAGTGCATTGCCAGCCTTTATGAGGGAATAGGGATAGGAGGATTAGGGAAGTTGGGCCGCCGTGCTGCTAAAATTACTCACCGGACGAAACGCAGCACAACGCCGTTTTACGCTAGTTTTCTGTGAGGCCGTGGTATCACTCCCGTCGAGCCTATTTTTTTATTGATCTCCAAATTAACATTTTGGTTTTCTTCAAATCAAAGTTTTGGATTGGCGTATAAAAAGTGCTACAGTGTTATCGCAGTCCCGTTATGATCGGACCTTTGAAAATAAAAACATCTCATGAAAAATAATTTTATACCGTTGAAAAGAATTGTTATTATTTTTAATTTTTCACTTAAATAGCCACAGGTTATTTTAATGAACAAGCCTCGTTAGTGGCCGGTCTCTGTAAAACGTTGTTGGATACTTTCCAGAAGAGATTTTTTCTGAAAAACAATCGTAGTAGGATTCAGTGTTGGCTACTACTAATTACTATTGTGGTGTCATTTACTCTAGCTCTAATATAGTAGTTCTTCTTAAGTTTCGCGTTAATTATGTTTAATTGAAAACTAATGTATAATAATAAACATTTATTGTAAGAACTTACATACGTACATGAAGTTCTACATTTTAAAAACAAACAAAAATAGAACACAAACAAAACAAAGAAAAAAAATAAGATTTTTTTACAATACACAATTAATTACAAAAAGTTACATTTGTTCATGTAAACAGACAATTACAAAAATATATTTTTTATGCATTAAAATCATTTAAAAATGCCCAAACCGTAAAAACGGTGTCCACTCAGGTTTATGACTGTGGACTCCACAGCTCCTGATGTTCTGTGGACCCGTCATGTCAGCGTAAGACAGGCTACTCCAGGCACATGATGAATATTTGATAAATATAATATGTCTATATAATACCATGAATTTAGCTTAAAATTAGAAACATATAATAATAATAAAAAACAAAATCCGGACATCGATTACCGTTCCTACTTCGTACAGCGACAGTCCTATAACAGTGGACGCATATCTTTATATATATAATTCTTCTGTGAGTGTGTATGTCACTGAACTTCTCTTAAGCGACTGGACCGATTTTGATAAAATTTTTTGTGTGTGTTCAAGGGGTTCTGAGGATATATACGGTATATACGGTCGAATTAAGAAACCTACTTCTTTTTTAAAGCTAGCAAAAGAAAAAAATACTTCAAATAATATGTGCCCTTCAGGTATATAGTTAACACTGTCGTACTTTTGTTACCTTCAATAAATAAATAAAAATATAAATAGCTTACCAGACTGATATACTGTCCGTCCTTGGATACGCGGTTTTTTACCGAATTGATTGGATTTAAAAAAATCTCAAACTTATAATTTTGCAAAAATGTTATGTACAAAAATGTTACTAAGAGATACAATTTGATATTTTTTACCAAGGGGGTTGTTGGAGGTATCAAATTATTTATTTTGCATGAACAAAGTCGCCAGCAAAGTCTATTATCAACACAAAACGTATTCACACATGACCTAGTGAGTGTTAAAATTTGAACTTCCGCAATTAAATGTTATTCACACTTGCGATTTTAACATGTTTTGTTACGGATTCGCGAGGAGCGTTTTGTTCGCGAAAAACAAATGAATTATTTTCAGCAGTGTGCGCTGGGGTTTATGATTTGAGTAACATCTGCCGTGTTTTCTACATACGTCTGAGCTTTAGTGTTTTGAATTCGTTTTGTTCATTTACAATTTAAATTTCAATTACATTTAATGTCTGAGCGCGTTGAAGTTTTGTTACGCTTCGAGCTTCGGAGGCGAAATTTTTATTTGCGAATTTCGAAGCTGAATTTTAATATTTAAAATGTTTAAAATTTTAGGAGTTTTTTGATCTTTCATCCAAATGAGAGAAAGTTTTTTAATATTACATATTGGTGTTATTCACTGAAGTGTATAATGTACAATGATATAACAAAAGCGATTATGAATCTTTCATAATTGGACGATCGAAGCGAGCACTCTATATCCCACATGTTTGTGGTACACTTTACGGAAAAACCATAAGAGCGACAGGTTTGGACATTAGCATAGTAATTTCAATAAATGTCTAGACGTGTTTATTAAATAAAACAGTAATATTATAGATAATAATAAAAATAAAACAAAAATAATTTTGTACTAGTATAAAACGCCATCTATGAGTTGAGATGTGCAACTGTAAAGTTAAACTTATCTTAACAGTTGTACATCTCAAGTCAAATGGCGTTTTTAGTACAAGATATTTTTTAATTTTTTATAATTATCTAAAATCATCGTATCTGTCATGTCATCGAGTATCCACATGTTGTACCGAAAACCGTTAAAATATTTCATAGTATAGAATGCTTTAACACCCCAATGTTGTACAATTTCGAAAATCTGGCGAGCCCTTAAGAAGCTGCTAGTAGCATAAGCTTAAAAATTACTAACAATAATAATAAACAATACGTAAGTCTTATATCATGTTAGATATTATTAATCATCTCTCAACTTAAAAATACCCCTTCAATTCACCGCACGTACTTCACAAAGTCTCATGTAATTATAAGATAAGAATGTGTTATTTACTCTGCATCAATATTACTGTGGTTTTATTTTATGTATATTTGTGGTGAATAATAATAAATGAATTAAAACTTGAATTCTTCTCATGAATTCTGATATTTTAAAATGACTTAATCTTGAAAATATATTTTCCCAAACGTCGCGACTATGGTCGCCCAAAAGTAATAAATTTTGTTTTCGTATGCTAGTTCTCGTTAAAATTTCATATGCTATGTTATACATTGTACGAAAATCCTTTTTGTAATAGAAAATTAGGCTTGTATACTTTAACGGAGAGAAAAGAATATAGCAAAAAAATCTAAGGATCACATGTTTTTGACACGATGTTTTGTCAACAGGCGCTAGGGGGATGCGGCGCGCGGCGCAGCGGACCTGACGAGATGACTCCGGCCAGCCTGCTCATATTCAGCTCGCTGCTCACACGCGCGCTCGGCGTCATAGCGCCGCAGCTACCAGGTGAGACACAACCCTATATGGATCAAATGACAATATTATATATTAGGGATGCTAAAAAAAAGGGGAGAAAACAAAATTTATTGAATACAAATTATTATGATAGTAACATAGACCAATTATTTTATGTATGGTATGGTATAATTTCTCTATGATAGAAGGTAATTTTTTAATATACAGAATGACAAAAAATCTCTGAATTCTGTTGAGGAATGTGTAAGATATTAGCGATTTATCGTTCTTTGCTCTGCATCCTTTATAGACTATATCAAGGGGAGTGCTCAGAGGAATTGTTCTGAATCATTCCACCTGCTACCTTTCGCCATCGTCCTACGCGAAAAATTTACCAACCACTTCGTCTTAATAAATAGCATTCTTCTACTGTGCGTTTTTCGCGTAACTTTCTGCCTTGCTCAATAAAACTTTGGAATTAACTATCACCAGAAATATTTCCGGACCTGCAAACCTTAAAAAAGAAAGCGTATTCCCTCTTAAAAGGCCGGCAACGCACCTGCGATTCCTCTGATGTTGCTAGTGTCTACGGGCGACGGTAGTTGATTTCTATCAGGTTATCCGTTCTTTTTCCCCCTTGTTTCATAAAAAAAAAGTTTTCTACCCATCTCTTTCTCTCAAAACGTAATTTAATATGAACTTTGTATGCAGCACAGAGACTTTGACGTCACAATCAATATAGCATCTCTTTTTCCACTGACTGACTCCTCTAAAGGCTTGTTAATTTGTTGTTTTTAATTTAATCAAAAAACAAAATTTAATCAAATAGTCCGATCACTACATCTTTTTTCAATACAGATGGATATATTTCAAGAAATAAAATCCTGCATATTCCCTATTGTCAATTGGAAAACATATTTTTAGTCAAATGACAGTACCCAACCCGATTTAGAAGAGTTTTTGAATTTTAATGCCCTGCCGAATGATTAGAGCCTTGTCGAAGTTGTCAAAGCCGGTCCCAAGCCGATTTTTCACTTTGTTTGATGTCGGAATATTTTTCGTTATGTCTATTCTGATTATATTCATCAATGTTCACGTGTGAACTTAGGGTCAAAGCACCGCAGCCAGGTGAGGTACAAGACTACAATGATCATATGATACTGTCATTTTCATCTATTATAGTTGACCCCGGCAGACGTTGTTCTGCCGAGATATTTTGTGAATTACTAAACCATTCTCAGATACCCTTGAACACACACAAAAAATTTCATCCAAATCGGTCCAGTCGTTTAAGAGAAGTTCAGTGACATACACACTCACGGAAGGATTATATATATTAAGATATAAAATAAAGTCGGGTTTTCATTCCCGACGATATAACTCCAGAAGGCACAAAACGATTTTGACGGTTTTAAATTCGTTAGAAAGGTCTCGGGCTCCATGATGTTTGTAGCAAAAACAATTAGGAAAAATTTGAAGAGAAAAGTAGTAGTACCATGCGGAGTCGCGGGCAACAGCTAGTTGTCAATAAAAATATATCACCATATTTTGCTTACGCGCTCGGCGTCTAAGTTACAACCATAAATAATCAATAACGTTATGATAACTTAAATGACTAATTACTTAACAATATAACTGCGTCCCAACAAAAACCTAACTTACATAATATACGTTCAACATTTTCTGTAAGCATTGGCATCTAAAATATAGCTTCGAATGAAAAATAAAACACATTCGTTTAAGTAATAAACGAGATGTTCCACTTTATCGCATAACTGGAGCAAGCATTAATCTAAAACATTATTGTCGGTGCGTCTGAAGCTTTGAAATAATTATATTAGTGCTCAAGCGCAACGATACCTTTAATTTTCCTCTTCACTTCATATTAATATGAAGCCGAACCAAAAATAATATTTTCATGAGCCCCCTTAGGGAAGTTTTAATAAAAATTAGGAATGCACATCTTTATTAATTAAATTAGGTAGGTCCGAGTCATCGATGACCAGATGCAACATATGTAACATTGTACACCGATACCGCTGTCGATCCTGGCGACACAGGAGATACAGTGGTGGGAATGTGTGGTGGGCCAAAGCCCGACTTAAAAATGTAATATTGTATGACCAGATGTAACATATTGATGACTCGGACATACTATGCCCCCCTAACATTTCTCTACGCATCCCTAGGCGTGCCCCTCCGGTTGGGAAGTCCCGCCCTAAATTATTATCACTCACTTTTTTAGCTCCCTAAATATTAAGAAATTTCAGTGCCAAAATTTCAGTAGTCAAGTGAAAATGTTCTCGAGTCGTCTAGTGATAAATGTCAGTGCTGATTATTATTGCAAGTACTATTTTTTGTAAAGCTTTGATGTTACTCTAGTAATTGATTAAAAGTTACTAATTAATATACATAGAATACTAAAAAATACAAATTAAAAGATTCTTAGCTGATTGTATCGAATTAGAAATCTAAGTCCGTAGATTAGGGCTATTCGATTAAATGAGTTTCAAACACCAAAGTTCAAATTCTGTAAGATTTTATACAATTTAACTTCCAAAATCTAAAACCTACAACTGCGAACATAACGAAATCATTCCAACTAAGGGCCCTGCTAGAAGTTATTATAGTAAACGACACTAATTAAGAAAACCAAAACCATTGAACGGATTGTGCTAAATTGGGCGCTCAGTAATTACGACGAAGACTACAGCTAGGGAGAGACTTACATTTACCTAAAGAGATGAAACGGGGTCAAAACCTGCTTTAACCGAAACCGCAGGGAAGCTAGTTAAAAATAGGCTTTAACGCTGGTAAATTGTCCTAATTTTCACCGCAGAGTAAACCGCGGTAGGCCGCGCTATTTTAGTGTATACCAACCCCGAATAGTTCAACCAAAACCACGTAATGGTATTAGTATTGCCAGTGACAAGTATAAAATTATTAATCTTTATATATTATATAATTCCCGTGTTTTTCACTGGACTCCAGCTCCCAAACGATTTTCATGAAATTGTATATGCGTGTCCGAGGTGACTTTAAAATGATTTAGATTCAGAAACTAGCCGCAACGCACCTGCAACTCTTCTGATTGCAAGTGTCTATGGGCGGCGGTAGTTGCTTTTCGTTAGGTTAGGTTTGCTTATGTTATAAAAAAAAAACTAGCCCGTAAGGAAAACGTCTGTCGGATCCACTACTTATAAAATATACAAGTATAACTTACACTAACTCTTCATGAAATCTAAGAAACTACAAGTGTGAAATTTAGCATGCGAATTGTTTTTTAAATTATATTTAGGGCGCAAGCAAGCAGTCGGCTTACCTAATGGAAAGCAAATGCCGTCGCCCATGTATACTCGTAACATCCGAAGAGTCGCAAGTGCGTTGCCGGCCTTTCTATGAGTGAATAGGGAATGGGAATAGAGATCGGGGGATTTTGTTGGACCACCGGCAAACACAATCACTGAACGAAACACACCACTACGCCGTTTCATGCCAGTTTTTTTGAGGCCGTGGTATAACTCCGGTCGAGCCTGCCCATTCGTGCCGAATAATGGCTGTCCCACGGCAAAGATCATCCGTATTATGTACTTGAGATCGAAAAAATGTCTCATTGGTATACACCTCCACCAGGGTTTAAACCTGCGCCCTCTCGAGTGCGAACCAACGGTCTTACCCACTAGGCTACCGACGCTCTATATCTTCTCCGATATAAAGATATCAATATAGTTTTATGTATGGGATATGGAATTTTGTGAAATCCAAAACTCCTAGGTTTTTTTGAGGGTAGAAAGTTTCTTTGAAACTTCGTTATAAGTGTTCAATATGGTGTCCCGTTCATGTAAGTATTTTTTTTTTAGTTACAATCACGAAAATGGTGCCAAAGTTTTCGTCTCGACAGATAAATGATGATTAGTAAAAATGTATATAAAATATGTTTCACCTCTACCGGCCGTTGAAGTTTTTCAAATTGCCTATGTGATTTTAAGTAATACAACGAAAAAATTGTTAAATTCGACCTTACAGCTTTAAAATAAGACAAACTGTCTCGCCGTAGAAGTTGATAAAATTTGAGTAATGTAAGTCAAACTATTAACTACGCAAGTTTAATCCTAACCAGTATTCCACTGGAAACAGCTTATCGATGTCCTAAAATTGTTACTCCAGGTTCTATTATTAATTATATTAAAAAAATTGAATGATAATAACGTTAATAAAATAAAACAAACTAGTTGGTTCTTAAACTTTAAACGCAACATTTAAGAGTCGTTGCATATTGATATTCGAAAAAACGTTTTTCCGGACACCCTAGTGTTTAACTGCGCGCTTTTATGTCGAATCCTTTAAGAAGTTTTCTAACGTGATCAGCATTTAATTTTCGTTAAAAACTTAATAGCAAAAATGTAACGTCAATCACGAAGATCGCTTCTCAGCTACAGCTTTGCGTAATTATTAAATGTCTGCGTATATGAATTAAATTAGATCTATAAAAATTAAAATAGACATTTTGAATAGCAACAAAACTTTATACATTTAAATTCAAAAAGTATCTATTCAAATATACAATCAAATATTCATCAGAGTTTATTTCTGAATGGTTGTTATTATTAATAATTAATTGAGAACTAAAATTAATTCAAAACATTATACGAAACATGAATAAAATATACTCGTTTGCAGTGTTCACTATTTACAGCGTACACTGTTATATTTCAAGTTAATGTCATATCTTTTCACTATAAAGACTCTGGTACACTGTCACGATGCTTCGCG
The DNA here is from genome assembly GCA_026546445.1 of Cyclargus thomasi. Taxonomy (NCBI): domain Eukaryota; kingdom Metazoa; phylum Arthropoda; class Insecta; order Lepidoptera; family Lycaenidae; genus Cyclargus; species Cyclargus thomasi. The sequence goes on from JAOTAV010044516.1 coordinate 13,146, forward strand.
CGTTTTCAAAGGGATCGCATTGTGGTGGAAAATGTGGAGATAATAAGGACATGTTTTCATTCATTTGTCCCTTTTTAACGCTGTTATTATGATAGTAAAACATAAAAACAGGAACATTCCCATTGAATTATTTCTGTATATTGTGTAATTTTTTAAATACTAAATTGTAAGTAAATTAAAACGAATTCGTAAACTGTAATTTAACAAAAATTTAGTTCTAAGGAGCAAACAAAAAGAAATTGGGTAATTTAACAATAACGCGTATATTAACAACTTTTTTTATTATTTCGTTTCTTAAATAACGTATTCGTCAATCGCGAGCTGTTTGGGATATTTATGATATATCGCTTTTTTTTTAATTTCGCTACTTTAAACTTAAAAAAAAAACACGTGACTGCTAGTGTAAAAATGCCTTTACTGCTGCTGTAAATATTTCTGCGTCTATTGCGCACTTTCAGGGGAAATTTAAATTTGCCATTTATTTAATATTCGTTTCAGTGTTTTCAATTTTACAAGAGTTCTCGTCGCAATTTAGTTTCCGTCCTGTAAGTTCAAGTCTTGTTGAGTAACGACGTACTTTTTGTTGGAAAATTAACTCACTCATTTTGGGCTGAATTTGAAACGTTTATTTAAATATTTGGGCTTTATTTTTGCCGTTATCAAAGTCAGTTTTTTTGACTAAATGAACCATATGAATAAAAATGAAGATATACGCTAATTTGAACATATTAATTATGAATTAACTAAAGAGGGTAATTTTTTTAAGGCTTTCACTAAACAATAAAAAGGGTATTATCATTGACGCCGTGGATTATAGATATATAGTGAAGCACACCGCTCTCTGTAGACCATCACATGACTCAAAAAATTTTCATTTCAACAAACATTTAATTTTAATTTTCTCTGAAAAATTTAATACATAATATTATAATCCATACTAATATTATAAATGCGAAAGTGTATACGTCTGTCTGTTATCTTTTCACGCCCAAACCACTGAAATGATGAATGATATGAAGTTGCTTTGAGTACCAAACCTTTTCTGGATACTTTTCATCCCTGGAAAACGTACAGCTCCCGCGCGATAAACGAATTTTGGGAGAGTTGCGGGCCTTACCTAGTATGTCATATACAGAGATAACCTAAATAAAGTATCCAATGTAATAAAACGGAGACAAAATAAAATGTCTAGATTCAACATTTCGAAGCAAAGTACGCGTGCTATGAAATTATGTAAGCGTCCACGAAATTGCGGTTAATACAGCAACTGTCCCGAAAACACATTTATAAAATTAGAAACAAGATATCGTAGACATAAAAAGCAAAGACTTACTTGGATTAGTTTTTTTATGGACCGCTTTATGCGAAATGAGCAAGTAATTTAGTGTAACGCGTAAGTTTTATTTTCAGTTAATGCCTCTTTGAACGGTTGTCTCATCTGGACATAATAGTTGACCTACGTATATATATTGTACTACTGAAAAGAAAAATAATTATTTAGTTTAGCCTAAATTCTTATATAATTTAAACGTTTAGAATAAAAAATTATGTGACTAATTAGACAAGTATTTTTATAGAAATGTTAATCCACATCATTTGTTATCACGTTTTTCCTCGTTTATTTTATGGCATTAAAGAGTTTTCCATCATTGTAAATATTATTTAAACAATCTGCTTAGGAAAAAGAAAAATTTCCAGAGCGTGATGGACCTAAAGTTAGCATGAATGAAATATATTAACCTTGGTGAGAATTAATTGTAAAAAAAAAACAGAAAAAAGGATATAGATTACATAATTGTAAAGATAGACCACTGAAATAACAATAAAAGAATAAAGCTCATCTTAATAAATTAGAAAGATTATTTAACTACGTATACCGTGCAGCCTTAATGCGTAGTCAATAGCAATATGAGGAATATATTGTGTGAACTAATATTCACTAGCTAGCTAGTATAGAACATTCCGAATCATAATAATCGTTCGCTTAGCTACTTTCACAGTAGACTCTTTGCAAACGAAACGTACTTATTCTGAAACATTAGTACTTATTTTGTTACTAACTTATGATTTTATAGCACAATGCAGGGCCTATTGATCTGCTACTTGGATACTTTTTATCTCGGGAAAATGTACGGTTCCCGCGTCATACACAAATGTTTGTGCAACGAAGTTGCGGGCACCAACTAGTCATAATATTATATTTAATGTGTAAGTGTCTGGATGTTTGTAGGGTTACTGAACGGAGGACGAAATTTGGCATATAAACATGGGATTCACTAACTTATAGGATACTTTTAATTCAGGTTATAATATCAATTCAGTAAACGATTTTCGCGTAGGCAAAGGCACAGCAGTAGTATCTAATTTTTGCCATTATTTCAGACTTCCAAACGGGGGAGAAGAAGGTGATTAATGGTCCGTTCTGGCATGAGATCTTCACGGAGATATACGAGGAAGATGAGGAGGTGTCCACGTCGACGCTGGAGCCCCTACCCTTCTTCGAGGACGAGCCGTCGACGAACAACGTGACCGCGCAGATGGGGACTCACGTTCATCTGCACTGCCGCGTGCACGACCTGGGAGAGAAGACCGTAAGTGATGATGATCAATAAGCAGTAGTGGTGATGCCAGGTGGGAAGCCACATGTCATACAAAGGCTGAAAATAAACTGTCAGACGTGACTCACGAACGCTGTTTACAGCCGCGACTTATAGGTATCCAGGTAATAATTGAAGAGATAAGTGGAAGACGCTGGTAAATATCATTTCAAAAAACTCCCGGATTTTTTTTTGTAAATGGACGCTTTAGATTCGATATTAAGCGACGAAACTAGTCGTTGGACTTATTTTCCATAAGGTTTTGATAAATCTGCCTATAAATCTAGCTATACATCAAATCAACATTATTTTAATTTCAAACCATTTTCCGAGCCTAAAGCATCCATTTACGCAATAATCCGACAGTTTTAAAATGTTACTTAACCGTTTATTCCACTTATGTCTTCAATTGGGTTCCTTTAGTAACCTATCCCCCTGATTCAAAATGCATAATGTGACACGCATGCGAAAACAACGCATGACATCCAATAAACTCGTCACTGGGCTTAGAACAGTAATGGAACGTAAAGTTTCCAAATTTGAATTGGAAAGAAATCGCGAATCGGATTGTAAAAACCGATTGTTCCATTTTCGAAAGATATCATTAGTTTATCTGCCACTGACATGTCAACACCACAAACGGTGAACACGCTTTTCATTCTGCAGCCTAGTTTGGTTTAAATGCACATGGAAATACGATATCTATAAACTTTCCCCTGTTTGTATAGACAAATACTAAAAACTCGAAGTTGCTAAAGGTTTATATAATGACAAAACAAAAAATATATTTAGTTTCTTTCACGTACGTAGTATGTTTGGTTCTGGAGCCAAATGGCAAAAACTGAACCGGTATATATTCGGGGGTATTTGTATAGTGAAATACTATAAAAACTCCAAGTTGCCAACGGTTTCTATGACAAAAAAATATTATTTAGTTTATTTTACGTAAATATTATTTAAGATTCCGGAGCCAAAAGACAAAAACTGAACCGGTACATATTCGGATTATTTGTTTAGAGAAATACTAAAAACTCGAAGTTGCCAAAGGTTTGTATGACAAAAAAATATTATTTAGTTTCTTCCACGTATAAAACGCAAAAACTGAACCGGTATATATACGTCAAGTCCCGTTTGCATGTCACAGTTTATTCAAATTATAACAACAATCTAATTAAACAAAACTCTATAAAACTAGTAACTTATTAGTTTTAATTAGGTCTTCTACAAATCATTTACTTTATTTATTTAACATAAAATGTTACTTGTGACCTAAAAAGAAACAGTTATTATTTATTGTAAAGGGAGGTCAGTTTAAGATTCGCATTAGATTAGGTTAGTCTATTAACGTATACCCTAATCTAACGTTTAACCTGAATCTAAATAGGCATTTGCCTAATTTAAGCTTAGGCCAAACCTGCGCGCCACCCGTGTGGGGTCTGTGTTTGAGCTAAGGGGACTCATGGTCACCCAAGAGATCGCGCCTGCTATGGGACAATGTACGTCTAAATATGTCTATAACATGTATGTCTAAATTTAAACTTTTGACTGGTACCGACTTCAAAATTATGAAGATTGTGTACGGACATAGGCTG
>JAOTAV010044537.1:0-17331 GCA_026546445.1 Cyclargus thomasi
TATGAATCCGATGATCGCTTTTGGTTACAGCGACCATTAAACCTAACAGATGTATTTTAAAATGTTCTATAGAAGGCAGGTAGAGAATGCGTTATTTTTTCTTCTTTTTTTTACTTCTTTTTTTATGATATTTAATGGGCAAGAGAGCAGATGGGATCGCCCATAGACACTCACGACATCCGAAGAGTCGCAAGTGCGTTGCCGGCCTTTATAAGGGGATAGGGGATTAGGGAAGTTGGGCCACCCGTAAACTTACTCACTGAACGAAACACAGCACAACGATTTTTCACGCCAGTTTTCTGTGAGCCCGTGTAATCACTCCGGTCGAGCCAGCCTATTCGTTTATGGCTATGAGCATCCGTATCATGCACATGAGTTTGAAAAATGTCTCATTAGTACACACCTCCACCCCGCGGGCTTGAACTAGACACTTCGTATTGGCATTCACGGTAACAAATTTTAACGCCATCTTAAACTTACTTCTTCAAGCCCAAAATACTTAACCAACTGCTGAAATTTGGTACGAACATACTTTAGATCCTGCTAAAGGATTTAGAATATTTTTTATCCAATAAGAAAGGACGGTTTTCGGGCGAGATACGTGTTTGAGTGCAAAATTACTGCCATTATCTACATAGTTAAAAAAAAAGGTTGATAGAGGATAAACAATAGTCCAAAAAAACCGGAAGAAATCTTTGAAATAAAAACGAAAAAACAATCACGTCAATTACTAACCCTTTATAAAACCATTTTCTATCCCTCAAACCTCCAGCGCCTCGTGAAATATGTATGAAATTCCCAACAATTATATCACAAAGGCCTTTTGCGAGCCCCAAATGAATTAATAACACACCTAATTGTTTTAGAAGGAGCCATTTCTACTCTCAATGTAAATGTAGGTAACCAAGTTTTACATGGAAAATGTATTTGTGATTTTTCTACTGCCGTTGGAAATTGGGGAATCTCTGTATTTATACATTTTAAGTCTGTATGTTTTTGCGCAAAAAGCATCAGGTTGCAATTATTATGAAAGTTAATAAGCTTAGGTACACCTTCACCCACTTGGAACTTGTTATCATATTATGTATAATAGGGTTAGTAATAGAGAGATTTAAGAAGATGCAAGCTGTATACCAGAAGTATAGATTTTAGATTGTGAGTTTGTATAATGGGGGAAATTGAAAGACAGCTAGTTGGCGGACCTATGTCATTTGGTCGGAATATGACATTGCCAGGTAAGTCGTGATCTGTTGGCTGGGTTTGACATAACTCGATAAATCTACTTAGATTTGCTATCTGAATGTGTTTCAGCTTCCCTGATTGTACAATAAGAGATGTTGAAATAAACATGGTGGACTTAAATAATTTGGTCAGGTTATATCAAACCCAGCCGATCACGACTTACATGGAATTGTAATATTCCGACCAAATGGCGTAGGCTCGTCAACTGGCTCTCTTTCGATTTTCCCCATTATACAAACTATTTGCTCACAATCGAAAATCTATACTTCTGATAAAGCTTGCATCTTCTTACATATTGTTGCTATGCACCTAAAATTAATTGGGTTGTACCCTTTCCCCGGATGACAATTACATGTTACAGCAGAAATGTTTCAAAGGCCGGGAATACTCGAATTAGACTTTTAAAAATGCATTCGTTCTGTAAGTATTGCAAAGCAATATTTTCGGTAGTCTGGGGAGTCGTTTCACCTGCGCCCGGAGTAGCTGCATTGCAGTGCCGATAATACGGCCAATTAATGTCAATTGTGATCATGAGATCGTGCTACGCATACTTCGCATTCATCCGCCAATTTACTGATTTACTTTGCGATGATTAATCGTTGAAAAACAAACATCGTTGTTTAAACGTCGTTATTCGATACCTGATATGCCCTAGAAAAGCGTAACTCAAAGTGTTTTCGGGTTCCGTACGTTCCAAAGGGTAAAAACGGTAGTACTAAGACTTCTATGTCTGCACCTCAGGAACGGTAACAGCATTAAAGTTTTCACTGATTACGTATTAAATAACAAATACTAATTGATTCAGTCTCAGCCTACAAGCCTGTTTTTGCCTTTTTTTTTTGAAAATAGATGTCGCTGCTGGTCGTTTACATCGCGCTGTTAGTTACACGACGTAAAAAGGTTTCTACTGGTACGTAACCCTTCCAGCTCGCACTCGGCCGGTTTTTTAATATAGTAGATTTTTTCAGCGAAAAACCGCACACTCTCAACTCGCATACTGTGCGTAGCTGTTCCATGCTTTCAGTAATGCCAAGCTGAAGCGTTCAAATATTTTAGAGCGCATTATTAGCAACATTTTTTTCTTATTTGTAGTTTTTTACTTCATCGACTATTTATCAACTTAAATCATTATAAAATTAAACTTAGAATTGGGTAACCGTAAATCTTCCCTAATCGCATAACTTGATTTGGGATCCTAGAAACTTACCTCAAGGGGCCGTTTGAATTTGCTTAGAATATTCCGAAGGTCCTCCCGAAGTTATTAAAAATTTTATTAATCCCTTATGTAACTACCAAACTGATTATAATGGATTTATTATGCGAATCATGTCTTTTATCTACCCCGTTTGTACATACAGGCAGTTTTCTAATGCAGAAACCATTTTATAATTAATCAGCAAAATCATCTATAGTTTCGTTCGTAGTTGTACTTGTATTATTATTTATTATGTGGTAGTAGTTTGTTAACGAGTTGATCAAATGGACTATGATCGGCGAGCAGAGCCGAGTAATACTTTTACACAGTGGCGATTGAAAAAGGATCCATTTTTTATGGTCACTAAGTAGACTTTATGTTAAGTATTACTCGGGCGAATTAACTAGACATCCGGCTCGAACATCAATGTCATCCTGCTTCCCCGCACAGCATCCCGCTCTCGCCTATCGCGTCGAGTAGCGTTACCAAAAAAAAATTCAAGGCGAACATTTTTCTAAACGGCTGGAGCGATTTTAATAAAATTTGATATGTATTTGATATCGGATTAACAGCTAAGTTATATTTTAGATAGTCAGCTTGCAATATGGGCCGTATGTTTTTAAAAACACAATCAATTAAATGATTAAAAATAATTTCTACAACTCAATATGTATAATATTATGATTCGAAAATGTTGATCTTATTTTTAAATAATAAAAAATATACACAAAGCTTTTTCTGCCGTCAGTACTGAGAAGAAACGTTAAATCGTCAGGTGCCAAGTTAACTCGCCCAAGTTATAAATGCAAACCACTTAGGTAGTTACATAGGTTATAGTGTTATGCATTAAGAAATCACACTTAAAAATCCCTAACACTCACTCTCTTATTCATAAAAATATTAAAACTGTGTTTAACTAATCATGATTCGCAGTCCTTTTCTATAATATTGCAAATGTCATACGACAGAAAGGGACAGCGAATCTTTAATAGTCAAACACTGCTTAAATATTTTAATGAATAAGCTAGTTAATATCTTAATGAAACATGGTGAAATTATTAACAATCGCTCAGCTCAGCGAGCGAGCAGAAACAAGTTTTTATTTCAGTTTCCACTCTCTTTTTATAGGTTAATAAATTTCATTAAATTTTGTTGAAAGCGTTAGATGAACAACAAAAAGAGAGCACAGCTTTTATGACCTAAAATAGTACTAAAAATTTCGTTACGACCTGTCAAATACAGCATTTAAAATGTCTGTTATATTTCGTAAATCCAAAACTATTTTTGATAATCCAAACGATGTTCTTATTGATACTGAAATCATACTTTCCCATCCTTAAACGTGGAGAATAATTATGAGATTTAAATTATTATCCTCCCATTTATAAGAGTTTTGTATCAACTTCAATTTTTTTAAAGATTTTTATCCAAACAAGCTTCTACTCGCGGCTTCGCTCGGGTGCAGTTTTAAAATCTCGTAAAAATACGAAAGTTTTTGAAAGCCTCTTTTGGAATAACACTTTTTTGATCTAAAGGAGCGTATGCTAATCCTTATCCTTTTAACTAAATCTTTGCTAAAAATCAAGTCGATTGGTTGTTTTGTTAGGGCGTGGAAATGGACAAACAAGCACACTTTGGCATTCTACTTACATTAGTACTTACATTGGTTACGTTTTACGTTGCATGTTAAAATGTTCTTCCAATTATGACTACAGGCTGATTTTTGTTACATTACTTTCGTTAAACGTTAAGTGAGCCATTCTTTGAGTTAATTTGCTTATTTGCTAATTGCTTCGTGAACGTATTTTGGTATCATTGTTAGCACGCGTAATTTTAATTCGTTTGCTATTTTTCAGTTAAATATTGTTAATGCACTAAAAATCTACACTACGCCACGGGTATGTCAGTTATATAATTGTTTACCATATAATAAGCAGATTATATTATTACAGACTATATTTCTTAGACATTGAAGAAATAAATGTAGATATCAAGGAATCAAAATTGGTTTATAATCCCTCTAACTTTTACAAGCTAAGTTTTTACTTTATTACTTTTTCCTACGTCTAAGTCGAAACCACTCAGAACTAAGTTTGTTTCAGTTTCAAAACTAATTCTGGTTGAGTTCCATCCCGCATAAGATAACAAAAGATATGCGCTTCTGCAATGTTTTCAAAGATAAAATTGGTTTATGTACTTAGTTGAATGTCGTTTATATAAGGAACAAGCGTCGATTATAATATTCTGTAAACCTAAATCAACCTAAATCAATGGCAAACGATTTTTTTTTCATAATCTATATATTAATACGCGAGCGGAAAACTTTGTACTCCTTTTAACGAAAGACGCGTAAGTAAAAGCATTAAATTACTCCCAGTTATAGTTGATATGGAGGAGGAGCGTGAAATATCAATATTATTTTAAAATGTGCCAAAATCTTGCATATTTTTAATAAATAAAATACTACACACACTACAACACGCACACTACAATATTTTGACGTGACACGATAATCATATACGAAATACTCTTTTGCTTATGGTTGAAGTGTGTGATTTTTTTAAATAAATAGTTTAGTAGCCGCACATCCGCTGTCAGGGGCAGTTTCAGACACCTTGCCAGCAAAATCTGAATCAATTTCTTACCTCCTATTCGTGCTCTACAAACAATAAACACCTTTAAGTCACATCTATAGACATATTTATTCCGTAAGCAAATTGACAACATTTAAGTGAATATACCCTTGAAAAATACCAACAGATGAACATTAAAAAAATACATAATTACGCTTATAATTAATATAATATGCAATTCCACCTACTTATACGTCAATTTATTTTACTTATCTATATTAATAATATAAATCCACATTAATATAATAAACTATTTTCCTTCATTATTATTATTTTAATAAGTTATTTCAGACAATTTAAAAACTACTTTTCAAAACAACTAGCAAAGCTAAATTCCTACTCGTTTTGCGAGTCGAAGCGGGGTGTGTGTGCCTACAGCAAAAAGTAATTGCCTAGCTTTATAATATTTATTTATTTCATATATATTTCAGGGCCATATTTATTTATTTTATCAATATACACCTTATCTGTTTATTAAATGTTAATATTTTAATTTACGTTTGCACCTACCGAAATCAGTGTGCACCTGCTGAACGAATGGCAGCACCGAGGTCCCACATAATACCAGGGTTCGCGGTGTACACCGCGATTGTAACCTGAGTGGGTCCTTTTCGGCAGCACCCGCATCTCACTACATTGTCCTATTCAATTTAAATGCTAAATATGTAAGTTTAAAATGAATGTAGACTTATTTATTAGACTTAGAATTAGAAAAAACTTAGACTTAGAAAAAAGAAAATTAATATTTTCTTTTTTCTCTGTATCTGATTAATTATTTTATGTTCCTGCCTGTTCAAACTTTTGTCTCTTTTATTTTCGTTTTTTTTAATTTCTAGCAATGTAGTGTAATGTGTATGTGAGTCGAATAAATGTTTTATTTATTTATTTATTTAGTAGGTAGGTCTGGTACCATAGAGCGACCTCTAGTGTGTAACAATATATATGGACGCTTTTCACCACGTCAGTCTGGTCCCGTGTACCAGACAATGAAAATATGATTAATACTTTTATATTATTAACAAATTTAAGATTTTTGTTTATGATACACATATTTAATACACCTTCAAGACCCAGGAACAAAGAAACATTTTTTTATCCCAGTTTTTTGATAGGAATAGTTTCAATACATAGACGACCTCAGTGGCTCAGTTGGTAAGCGCGTGGGTAGCTTACACCGGGGGTCGCGGGTTCGAATCCCGCCGACGGAGCAAAAAGTTTTTCAATGTTCCTGGGTCTTGGATGTGTATTAAATATACGTATCATATAATAAAAATCTTAAATATGTGTATAGTATGAAAATATTAAATATATTTCCGTTGTCTGGTACCTGTAACACAAGTCCCTCGGGTACTTAGCACAGGGCCGGACTGACGTGGTGTGAAGCGTCCATAGATATTATTATTATTGGTGTTGTCGACTCTTGACGGCTTACCTACATATTTTATAATACTACTAAATGAAGTCCGTTGCGCCAAAACTCGTTTGTCGCGTTGGAGCCGTACATTTTTTCCAGAATAAAGAGTATCCTATGTTCTTCCGCGGGGCTTAAAGTATCTTCATACCAAATTTTAGCGAAATCGGTTTAACAGTTTGGGCGTGAAAAGGTAACAGAGAGACACACTTTCGCATGTATTTTGCGTTTTGACGAAATGACAAACACGACGATAACATTCAGTAGTCTACGCTGCCTTGTGGCACTCCACGCAGCACGTGTCTCTCTCTAACGCGTTAATAATGAGCATTCTCGAGCTTGAAGGCAAATACGCTATCTCTGTAGAACTCCATGCAGTTATATCTCTCTCACTTTAGCGCGGTCCTTACTAGTACGCATCCTTGATCTAATAACCAAGAAACTCTCATCTTGTCACATCCTACGTCGCTTGATCTCCTTCTGTATCGCAAACCACAATTTTGTCCTTCTCTGTCACCCCACACGCCGCGCATATCTCCGTCTTTGTCACGCATATATCTATCTATGCTTCAAGTGTACGGTCCACACGTGTATCTTCCTGCCGTTGAACGCTATCTCTATCACACTCCATGCCGCAGGTATATCTGTCTCGCTTTAGCGCGGCGCTTGGGCCAATAACTAAGATAACTCTATCCTTGTCACACCACTTCGCACGTATCTCTGTCTCACTCTAACATTAATAATGGGCGTCCTTGAGCTGTAGCGCGGCGGCGGCACACTTGCGGCGCTCCTGGCGACTCCGACTGAGGTAAGGGGAGGGCTGCTTCAAGTGCACGGTCCGCACGTGTAGTTTCCTGCTGTTGGACTGCGCGAACGCTTTGCCGCAGACTTCACAAGCGTACGGCTTCTCGCCCGTATGGCTCTGCGAATAAATAAATAGATCGAGGTGAATTTTAATACGGTACGTGTGAGATCACATTGCTTGACTCTGCACAATCAGAATTGTGACATCCGAAGCGTTGCAAGTGCATTTCCGGCCAATTTAATGCAGGAATAGGCAACGGTAATAGGAAACGAGAATAAGGATAGGAAATTAGGTATAGGGAGTTGGGCCTCCGAAAAATTTACTCTCAGGACAAAGCTTACTGTATCACGCCAGTTTTCTGTGAGGCTGTGAAGCATTGCTCTTCTACTGCAACGAGCGTCTGTATTATGAACTTGAGATCAAAAAATGTTTTTTAGTCCCCCACCTGGATTCGAACTAAATAAGCTATAGCCCTATAAATAAGCTATAGCTTGACCACAAGCGCTATACCTAGCTTTGGGTATGAGCGCGCCGCCGCGAGGAAGGGTTACCATGGTTACCGGCCGTGCTACTCCGTAAGTTAGCAACTATGACGGACGTTCTACCCGCCCCCTGCCCCGTCCCACGTTCCTAGGGCGCGGTACAGAGGTTGTGGTCAAGCTAAACTATTGTTTGTTTTTTGTAATATTTACGAAAATAATATTTCTATCACTCACCCTGAAATGTCTATCCAGCGCTCCTTTACTCTTAAATGCTTTGAAGCAGACCGAGCACGGATGAGGTCTGTTCTCTGAGTGCGTTTTCTCGTGCATCTGCAGGTTGTAGCGGTTGAAGAACGCTTTGGGACAAAGCGGGCACTTGAAACCGCGCTCGTTGGAGTGCGTTCGTTTGTGGTAGACGAGGAACGCGTTACCCTGGTGGAGGGAGAAAGAACGATTATATTTGTAGTCATACAAAGTTTTCAAAATCAAATTTTAGAAATAATACTCTAAGGATTTCTACCCTACTACTAAGATTCCAATGTCTGTGATTCTGTCTGTCTCTAAAGGCTGTATCAAAAGAACGGTAATAGCTAGTGTTTAAATTTTAACCCATTATGTTTATATTTCTGTTGCCGCTATAACAATAAATGTTTAATTTATGTCTCATAAAGTAAACGTGTATTTTTATATTTCCTTTCTTTTGACAAAAGATGTCGCTGCTGGTCGTCCGCATCGCGCTGTCGCTTAATCGACGTCTTTTATAGCTGTTTAACTTTCAGAAACACGTTTTCCCAATTTCTCCCATACTGGTACGAGTCTTACTATGAAGATACTTACTCTGAAGCTCTTCCCACAGATATCGCACACGTAATCCTTCGGTATGGGATAGTTCTTGTCGGGATGCTCGCGACGGAAGTGAGTCCAGTACTCCCGAGCGTTAGGGATTTCTTCCGGACACTGTTAAATACACAATTAATGGTTGTTAGTAAATGTGTATAACTTAAAGGGCCTGTTTCACCACTTCCTGATAAATACCGTATAGGCTATCCACAACTTATTTGTAAAGTACGTAAAACCTGACCCCTTGTGGTTGCGCCGAGACGTAGCTTCGCTCTGCATCCTTTATGTCAAGAGGAGTGCCCAGAGGAATTGTTCAGAATCATTCCATCTGCAACCTTTCGCCATCGTCCTACGCTAAAACTTTACCACCCACATTGTCTTGATGAAGTGCAGTCTTCTACTGTGCGCTTTTCGCGTAACTTTCTGCCTCGCACAGTAAACTTTGGAATGAACTATAACCAGAAGTATTTCCGGACTGATACTCTCAAAAGGCCGGCAACGCACCTGCAACTCTTCTGATATTCCTAGTGTTCATGGGCGGCGGTAGTTGCTTTCCAGCAGGTAAACCGTTTGCCTCCTTATACGAGTATTATTAAAAAAAGTTGGGTTAGCCTATAAGACGTGGTGTACCAGGCCCTAAACTTACTTATTAGGTATTATTTATTGTGTACACGTATAATTAACTTTTGTTTTAGGTTAAGGACAGCAGGATTAAGATTGTTGCAGTAACAGTGATTATTGCCACTACTACACTTACATAGGTGCACTTGACGAGGCAGGTGCGCTCGTTGCGCGGACTGTTTGTCGCAAACACGTAAGCCGTTGCAGCAACAAAGATTGTTGCAACTACTAACATAGGTGCACTTGGCGGTCCAGGCGTGCTCGTTGCACGAACCGTTGCAGTAGGAGAGCCTCTCGCTCCTACTACACTTACGTAGGTGCACTTGGCGAGGCAGGTGCGCTCGTTGCGTGGACTATTCATCGCAAACACGTAAGCCGTTGCAGAAACATTGTTTGTTGCAACTACTAACATAAGTGCACTTGGCGGGCCAGGCGTGCTCGTTGCACGAACCGTTGCAGTAGCAGAGCCTCTCGCTCCTACTACACTTACATAGGTGCACTTGGCGGGCCAGGTGCACTCGGTACGCGGCTTGACGTAGTTCCTGGGACGCGCGAGCGTGCGATTTTCTGTGATGGATCCGCAGCTGCTCGCTGTCTGCGAACCGTTCGCCGTAAACACGCCAGCTGTTGCTGTACCAGTGTTGCTACAACTACACTTACATAGGTGCACTTGGCGGGCCAGGTGCGCTCGTTACGCGGCTTGCCGTAGTTCTTGGGGCGGGCGCGCGCGTGCGACCGTCTGTGATGGATCCGCAGCTGCTCGCTGTCCGCGAACCGTTCGCCGCAGACGCGACAACCGTTGCTGTAACAGTTTATTAATTAAATCTTACTGAATTTTTTTGTTAACTAAGGTGAAGGTGCGAGAACGCATAAAGATTATGATATTCGTTAGATTAAAACAAACTTACGAAGCTCAATAAATATTGTGTCTTTAAGTGAATTCATTTGTTTTTAAGTTTTCATTCAGTTGAGTTCAACACGAGCATTTTTCATACAGCTCCGAGACTTGTAAGATCGGTGACTGCAGCGGTTGCCACCTCAAGCCATTTTGACTATAGCTCTTTTAAAGTAAACTTACACTAGTTTCAAGTCCCGGCTCTGCGTGTGTTTCACAGAGGTGACCATGTGCCGCCTCCAAGCTTCCGTCGTTTCGAACTTCAAGTCACACTGCTCGCAGTATGTACCGTCCGTACTCTCCGTCTCTTTTTGATCCTGTGGGATAGAGATGAAGGCATCGAATACATATTAAGCTTAGAGAAGCTAAATGTCCAAAAACAGAAAACCCGACTACAGGAACCATTGCAGTTTAAACATCAAGATATGTTTCTTTCTAGCATGGCTATTGAATGACCTTTATTTTGAAGCCCTACTCAACCTTAATGGGCGAAAAAAAATTTTTTCTGCCCATTAAGGTTGAGTAGGCTTTCAAAACGAATCTAACGATATCTCATACGGTAAAATCCATCAAGCCGGTTAGGCTGTAAAGCGTGCCAAAGAATTATATAGAAAGTAAGCAATATAATTTTTTTCTGAGCTTTCCTGTTCTTGCTACTTTCTCAGTGACCTCCATATAAGGAAAACATACACACCATAGAGTATTAACACAAACTTTTGTGATTGTACTTTATATCGGACTCTACTTTTATATGTTTTTGTCAATGTCAAATTTGTGCACGGTCTTTATTTCTCTGAGTGCGGCAGTAAAGACTTTTAAGAAGTAACATCACATTGAATCTATCTTGTCTTTGCAAATAAGTAAACCGACTTTTTCAACTCGGTTGTTTGCGCTGCCCTATGTGTGCGTGCGCCTATGTATTTCATACGGCTTATCCACACATAGAGCCGCGCGCATAATTTTTTTTTCGTGCTCATCGTTTCATAAAACTGTTATTTCAATATTTTGTAACAAAGAAACCCATTAAAAAGTTATTTGATTGATGATTTGATTGATGAAGAAAAACACGACGAGTTTACGATCCACCATAGTGTGACGTCACACTAGGAGTATTCTTTATTCAAAAATGTATCCCAATTTGCAATCTACGTGAGACAGGGGTCGGAAATTACAATAAAAAACCAAAAACTATTTTTATAATGAATTTTAAAACTTAATATTTTAAGTAACAATTTTGTTTGAGTGAAAAACGAAAAGTCTAAGGTGTCATAATAATTAAACAAAAATGAAATAAGCTAAAATATATCTATATTTCAGCTAATTTCATGCTAATTTATTCATTAATTTAATGTTCGTTATGTTATATTTTTTAAAATAAAAAGACCTTAAACTACTACTGACATGACGAATAAAAAAGTATAAAATCATATTTTCAATTCGACATTATTTATCAATCATAAGCTTTTATACGATTCGGCGAGGGCGAGCTTTACTATAAATATGAGTTTGTTTATTGCAATTCAATATGAGTCAAGTAGCCTATTGAACACTTACACTAAAGAACATTTAAGACCGAGGGCCACTAACCTGGTCCTTATGCATCATGGTCCTATGCATGGTAAGTCCTAGGCGGCTGACGAAGGAGTACCCACACGTCGAACAGATGTGCTCCGACGGATGTTTGATACGCACGTGGCTGAGGTAGGACGTCCATTTGCTGGAAACGATCGACATTATAATAAAACTAGCGGACCCGACAGACGTTGTCCCGCTAGGCTAATTTGTGAATCTAAACCACTCCCTATTCCCCTTGAAAACACACGGAAAATTTTTAGCAAAAATCGGTCCACCCGTTTAGGACGCTCAGTGACAAAGACACATAGACCGACCTATACGTTTTCGTTGATCTTAAGAATTTATATCGAGGAGGAGGGTTTAGGCCATATACCACCAATAGGAGCCGAACATTAATCAAAAAATGTCGTAAAAACGTGATAATTTATAAAGTTTCATGCGGACGGATTCGCGGGCAATAGCTAGTAGAAGAATAAATAAAAATCTTTTTATTCAGAATCAGTACTTAAAGGACACTTTTTGAACGTCGAAACTACAGTGTCTACCACCGGTTTGGGAACTAACCCGGCGAGAAGAACCGGCGTAACAAACTCGCACGGGTCCATCTTATACCTAAAAGATGGAAAATAGCAATGATAATATGTCTAAAAATGTAACACGAATGGCCGGCTCGACCGGAGTGATACCACGGCCTCACAGAAAACTGGCGTGAAACGGCGTTGTGTTGTGTTTCGTTCAGTGAGTTTTGAGAACCTATTCCCATTCCCTCATAGAGGCCGGCAACGCTCTTGCGACTCTTCGGATGTCTCAAGTATGGCCCTCCGGTAATCTACTTTGGACTATCAAATTTGTCGGATTATAGAGCACTGCTTAAGGCCTCCTATAGTCCGAAATCAATACAAAAGAGCCTACCTTGTAATCCAACAAATCACAAGTCTAAGGGCCTGATTCACCGTTTAGAGAAAGTCTATTTATTTGACAGATACATCTTTATTTGACAGATGTTGTATGGAGAATCTGTCGAAAACGTTGTGGATAGCCTAACAGAAACTTTAACAGTAAGCTGTGGAACCGGTCCTAAGGTAAAGTTTTTAGTGCTGGTTAATATAATGTCAATTAAATAAATCCAAACTTTGTCTCTCAATCTTCTGAAACTAAAAGTTTTTTGTAGAAAGTACAATTCTCTTCAGCCCATTGTAAACCGAGCTTAAATGCGTTAATTGCGTTTTGTGACGTGTCGGATTACAATGGGCGCCGGAGTAGACAGGGGCCGGATAATCGGGGGTCCACTATATACATATTATCGTTCTCCATTTTCCTGCTTCACGAGCAAAGCATACAATTTGAGAACCTCTTCATTTAATAAAGTTGATGTATTCTACTTAAAATATTCTACTTACGTGGAAACCTCGTCGCAGTACTGGCACTTGTATGTCACTCCCTTATGCCACCGCTGGTGCTGCTTAGCCTGAGTCCTAGAAATACATGGGCATATTTAATAAAAAAAATACGTATCATAAGAGCGGGCTGATCATGATGAAGGCGAGGGCATACCGTCATTTCGTGTCACTTGACACAAAAATATTATGATACTTACAGTGGCGTAAATACAAGGTGGAAAGCCGGCAAAATGCCACGGGCCCCCAGCCGGAAGGGGCCCCCGATAAGCCCCCCCTAGACAAGTGGCAAGCCATTATTTTTTACAATAATCGCTTGACGTGTTTTTGTATTGGATTGACGTAGTGGAACGAAAACTAATTTGCCACGGGCCTCGAACGGTATAGTTACGCCACTGGATACTTATCTCTCTGATTCGGCGCAAAACAGCGCTTGTGTTTCGTACAGTGTGAGTTTTTCGGAGGTCCATCAACACCCTATCCCTTATTCTCTCAATTAAAATTTTTATGACATTTAGAGAGCAACGGTTACCTGATGGAAAGCAATTGCCGCCGCCCATGGACACTCGCGACATCCGAAGGGTCACAAGTGCGTTGCCGGCCTTTATGAAACATAGATTAGGAATTTTTTTTTTTGGGGCCACCGGTCACATTTTCTTGATAACTTACTCGTTGAACGAAACACAGCACAACGTCGTTTTCTGTAAGGCCCTGTTATCACTCCGGTCAAGCCGGCCCGTTCATGAATTTCCCTCTTAAAAAGCCGGCAACGCGCTAGGATTTACATTAATTTTACGAGTGCCCGTATGTGAGAGTCGTGGCTTTTCATCAGACTCGTTTGCTCGTTCGCCATCTGCATTCCTTCCGACATATGAAAAGAACTAAGAGCAAAAAAAAAAAATAATAATAAGCCCTTACTGTTTAAGGGGGTGGGAAAAGAAAAAAAAACCCTACGGTAGCCAGTGTCCATGGGTGCCGGTGGCGGCCCTTCATCAGGTGACCCGTCAGCTCATTAGCCCTAATACTCACGTTGTCTGCGACACGTAGCAGCACGCCTTACACTCGTACTTCTTCTCGTGGTTTGAGGTGTGCTTCTGTAGGGTCCGTTTCGTCCGGAATCTCATCTTGCACACTGGACACTCCATTTCACCCGAACTCTGGGAGAATATTAGATTATTTTAGTCCCCTCATGACCACGGTCGAAACTTCGAGAAAAGGTATGTAGTTGCATCATTATTATAATGAGGTTAAAAGTATTTATTCTCATAAGAAAAGTGTTTCTTATCGACTTAAAATATAAGACGCGTTAGGTCCGGATTAAATAGTTTTAGTTATAATTCAATGCTAAAGTCTAAAGTTTTCAAATTGCCAAATCGTGAAGTAACAAATACATAAATACACACAAAATATGCACAAACACACAAACATTCACATCCATACTTCTGTGTGTCTGTCTATCACATCTTTACGCCAAAAACCACGAGTCAAAAGGATGAAGGACATAGGCTGCCTTTTATCCCGGGAAAAATGTACGGTTCCCGCGATAAACGGATTTAGGCGCAACGAATTTGCGGACAACATCCAGTTTATAATATACGTGGGATAGGATAGGACGAGAAAGTAGGTTTTACCGGGCTATGCTTGTTAAGATGGTGTTTCCACGCTTCATCATCAATGAACCCCTTGTAACAGAGCTCGCACTGGAATAGAGCGTTCTTGTAATTGGAAGAGTTCTGGCGCTTCGCTACCTCAGCTATTTGCTCCTCGAGCTGAAATAGAAATTATAGTTAGTTCAACTCAGTTGCGCGCGGTTCTGTTCGTGGGTAAGCCTTATTGACTCGGACGGCGCCAGCCGCGTCACTGCCACACGATTAAAAGTTGTGTATACACAAGCACACACACACATAGGGCCGCACGCACAACTCAGTTGATCTGTAATGGCCTAAGATACCACTGCAAAAATATTTCCCTAATAAAACATTTTTGCAGAAGCCAGTAACGTTTTATTAACAAAATATTTTGAAACTATCCTCGAGAATGTATAAAATAGATTAACGGCTGATTGCTAATTAAGCTTGATAATTGAACCTTACAGTCAACTTTGTAATGGTGCAGAATGATTCCAAATCCATATCATCATTGCACACTCCTCCTGTGTTCTGGGTGCGTCTAATTACTGCTTTCTTAGGTTTTGATTCCTCTTTAGACTTTTTTGGTCTTCCACGCTTAAGTTTTCTAGGCTCAACTTCATCAACTAGTTGATCGGAATCTACTGCCACCATCTAGAAAAAAAAATTGACAATTTGTCACATTACCCAAATTTCTGACCACAAAAATTTGGACGCCGTGCTGAAAATTAATGTGTTCATATGTTATGTGGACCCCACATACTATCCGAAATTTCTGATTGGTTTTTGTATGAGATCTGCCCCTTTAAAACTGGCCATTTTAGAGAGAGAGAGCAATTCATTTTGTGATTTTTTTTCAAATAACTAATAATTTAAGAAAACTGTAATTTTACAATCAATTTAAATCAATTTTAAAGTAACAGATTTTTTTTAACTATTCTTTTTTTTAACAAAATGTACTAAAATGGATTGCAGAGCAATTCCTATGCAATATTGCTATTAAGACCTATTTAGGCCTTCTGGTTTTTTTTTGTAGTAGATTCCATCCATAACTGATATATTTAAAATTTATATTAAGGTGTAAGTGACACTTAGTATAAAAACTTAGTTATACATTCCTGGCACATTATACTTTGTGAGGTGATTTAATTTCCCTATCAATTGAAAATACTGTATTGTGTCATTAATAAAAAATACAATTATTATGGTGGTTGTGAGAATTTTTTTTTGGAACAGGTTATGGGCCCAGAATGTTTTTAATTAGATTAATAAGTTTAACTAAACTTCAATGTACTGTAAAAAATGTAACACTTACAGAAACCTCTTTGTTTTTTTCTGCTTTTTTCTTTTTCTTTTTTTCTTTTTTACTCTCTTTTTCGTCTTTCAAGCTTCTGTGTAATGAAAGAGGTTCATCATCACTTGATAGTGGATAGTAGTCGTCAAAGTCCGTTTCAACTTTTATATCAATCTGAGGTTCTATCTTTGCTTCAGTGTCAAAATCTTCTGAATTTATTGAAACATCTATATTTGGCTGTATTTCTGTATTAAGGTTTATAGATAGATGTAAAGTGCTTCTACTATTTTCGATCTCTTTGGCTGTTACCTGCAATTAACAATGAAATAAAGAATATAAAGCAATAATCTTTTTTAACCGACTTCCATAAACGAGGAGGTTATTATGTTCGGCTGTGGTTTTTTTTTTTTTTCTAACTGAGTGTCCCAGGTAAAATGTACCAACTTTGTTTATATAAATATTGGATGTTCCCCTGAAATCTTTTTGTTCAACAAAAAAATAGTACTTACATGATTATACTCATGCAACTTTTCTTCACATAAGGCCCGGTTTACATTTAATTAAGTACAGTAGCGAGTTAATTAAACGGTCAGCCAAAAATTGAGTAGTAAGTATTAAGTGACATTCAAACGTAGGCGAGTTAAGTAATCATAAGTTGCTGGTTTGATAACAAGATAAGTCGCCATAAATTGCTCAATTACTGCATAAAAACTATTTACATTTAATATTTTACTCAAATAAATACCTATTTTATTAAAATTTTTGATAAATTAAATATTATAATATGAATTGCACTAAACTCAAAAGTTTACACGCTGGTGAGTTAAGTTGGAGGGGCGCGCGAGAGGGGTGGCACTTCACACTTAACTCGCCAAAAAATAGGATTGCATTCTATTTAAGCCAACTTAATTGACAACTTACAACTTAACTCAATTTTACCGTTCAAATGTCAAAAATAACTAAACTTGCCGATCACGCAAGTTGACTTGCAACTTAACTAAATTAAATGTAAATCGGTCCTAAGTCACTTGGGTCTAGTGAGAACAGGCAAACAACATAAGATTTTTAATATTGATTACTCAATGATGCCAGCCTAAATGATGAACAAATTTTAGCACAACAGCACCTGTTCATCATGCAGGAAGTATTTTTTTTTTAGAATTAAGTAACCTATGTTTTTTCCTGGGATTTAAACCCCATTATTTATAAAAATATTTAGACTGTGTTTATCTTTATCATGGTTTGCTGTGCCTTTCTCTTGTGTGATGTTTTAAATATTCCAGAGAAGGACTGTAAATTGTGAGTAGTTAAAC